>JAJHUR010073245.1:0-23157 GCA_027495735.1 Lutjanus campechanus
GCACGTACATGGTCGCAGCTATTGCAAATTCACTCTCCTTTGTAACAGTTTCTGTTTTTGCTTTTCAATTTCAAGCCTGAAAACATTTTGTTCGGACTGAATGGAAAAGTGAAGATTGGGGACTTTGGTCTGGTCACTGCTGACATTGATGACGATGCTGAGAACATGATGATGAGAACAGGATACAGAGGAACAACAACTTACATGGCCCCTGAACAGGTGAGCTGGTTTTTAACTTCACATTCTTCTATATTATTTTGTTAATCAGTATGTTCTTCTAACTGCCTTTATTGAGTTGACTACTGGGAATATATGCCTCACCAGTCTTTACTGTTGGCAGTGAAAGCTGAAAATTAAAGGAAAAGCAAAGGAGACCTGCAGGTGCCTTTTGTCAATACTGCTTTTTTATTCTATCACAGATGAAGGAGAAGAACTACGACCGAAAAGTGGACATATTTCCTCTGGGGCTGATATACTTTGAACTTCTCTGGGAACTCTCTACTGGCCATGAAAGAGCAAAGGTGAGTCTTTAATAAACTTTTTCATCTTTTAATCTGTCTTGTATATTTTTTTGTGTTTATTTGTAATGTTTAACAGAACAAAATATACCAATAATTTGAATTATCGTTACATTTTAAGCTGACTAACCTTCATCCTTTCATTGCTGCCTGATAACCAGGTTTGGGAAGATGCCAGAAATCAAAAGCTCCCCGAAGAGTTTTCACTGACTTTTCCCCAAGAGGTACATTATTATTTTCTTATTATCCAAACTGATTAACATGTTAGTTGAAGCAGTATTTCCCACAGGGTGCCAGTTAGTTGTAATAGTCACCAAAAGAGTAGCAGGGAGCTCACATACAGAAGTTTCAGAGCGTCAATCATTGCAGAATGTCAGTATTTATTATTGTTGGTATAAAGATCTCAGCAGCAGTTGTTTTTGTTGTTTTTTTTGCAGAACCAAATCATAAAGTCGATGCTGTGTGAAAAGCCAGAGGACCGACCTGACGCATGCACACTAAAGGCAGAACTGGAAAAGCTGGCTCAGATAGACAACACACAAAATATTTAACTGTGTGATTACCACAGACACTATGAAGCGTGTGGAGCACTTTACCGGAATGGTTTAATCTACTGTTATTTGTGATTTTGTGAGACAATGGTTAACATATTGCACTTATAGCGCTACAACCTGAGACCTGCACTAAGCGCTACTCAAGACCACACACATATGGCAGTGAGGGTCAGTTTGACTTTTCAGCAGGCAGACAGGAGGTCAAATCAGTAACTATTCAACCAATGAACAACCTAAAAAGGGATCAGATATTACAGGTTTTTTTTTTTTAATCATAGTTGAATGAAACATAAAATCAGATTTTATTGTGACTTAAAAAGTCACTTTTAGCAATTCATCAAGCTTTAACAAAATAATCATGTACAGACATTTTATTCTATGCAGGAAATGGTCCCATGTATTTAAGTGGGAGTTGTGTCACATTACAGCCTTTGTTTTATACTCAATATGTTAATAATAAATATCTTAGGAAGAATGGTCATTCACCTACAAACTTAATGTAAATATACATGCACACATACTATACTGCACATCATCAGACTGGAGCCAAGAAAGAAGGACTCAGATGCTGGACTCAAAAACACAGTGTTTTACTGAAGAAAGGGGTCAGTACACAGAAAGATCAGTCTGTAATCACAGACAGGTATCCAAAGGCAGTAGGCAAAAGCAGAGTCAAAAATGCAAAAATCGGGTCAAATATTAAGAGAATGTGAGGACCAGAACACCAACGGCTAGAACACACACTCAAACAACTGAAAACAAACTGGCAACAGAGAAAGGGCAGCACATGAACTAAATACACAAGGGAGGAAGTGTAATGAGGGACAGGTGAAACCAATCAGGACGGAGCAGGTAATCACACAGGAGGGAAACACACAGAGGCAGGAAGTAAAGTACCTGAAACGAGAGACAAGGGTGAAAACAGGAAACACTGACAAGAACTGAAAACAAGGAAAACATGAACTTATTGAGGACCTAAACACAGACAGCACTGGAGCCACATGAGAGATTTTGGATTGTCATCTGATTTCCTAAAGTGAGGCACTTTGCTTTGCTTTTTTAGGAATGGAAATAATGTCTTATTCTATCTTCTATTTTCTGGTTTAACTTTCCCTGTTCTCCCTGTACATTTTGTTGTGTCATTAAGAATTGCTGATGGAAATTTGATTTTGATACCAAGAAACACAGATATTGATACCAATATGTTGTAATATTAAAAGTGGCTGTGTTTTATGAGAATGTTTTTTTTAAAATAAAAGGGCTTTTGTATACTATTTACTCTTCTCTGTTAATGATTTAATTACATGCATGTTAAAACTCAGGACAGTGTTTGATGGTGACCGTGACAACTCTTTTGTGTGAATTTTGCCTAATTACAGTAATGCGCTTGTCTACAATCATGCAGAGTTTTGAAGGTATCAGCTGTAGAGGTGTCTGCTTTCTCTTCACTATAATGGGACTAAATGGCACTCAACTGGTGATGCTCAAACAAATTTACTTAAGATAGTCACAGACCTTGTTGTGAGCAGTTTCATGTAGGAACTACTGTCTTTCTATTAGATAGAAAGTAGTTTTAGTAGATTCTACTGCATAATGAAAGAAGTTCCGATATGAAACTGCTTACAATGTGGTCTGTGGATCATCTTGAGTAACCGCTGAATAATGCCACATAGTTCCATTATATATTAGAGAGAGATCTCTATGGATGATTTGTTAAAAACTCTGCAACTCTCACCAAAACAGAAGAATGAATAGATAAATAGCATGAAAGGCTAGAGGAAAATATGTATTTTTAATTTTGCGGTGAACTGTCCCTTTAAGGGTTACAGGCTTTCATCCTGTGACTTTTTCTAAAACTTTTTTCTGATGGAATTTGTTGTAATTTCTAAAGTTGTTTTACAAATTATGACTACTGCTACTCTTTAGCTAACTGTGGAGCATAAATTTAAAGGGATAGTTCACCCAAACATGAAAATTCAGTCATTATCTTCTCACCCTCATGCTGATTGAAGGTTGCATTTAGTTTTTTAGTACACAAAAGTTGCAGAATCTCCCAAACAATGTTAGTAAATGGTGGCCAGTTTTTGAAACGGAAAATAATAAAACGGAACAAAACCTAAAAAGTCTCCATACTGCTCGTCTGGTGTAATTTAAGTCTCCTAAGGCCCTGACATGCTGTTCACTTGCACGTGCATGTTCATGTTCATGTGCACGTGAACATGGCTCCAAGGATTTACAGTGAAGATTTAGGCTAAAAACATGCTGTAAATGATGCATGTTGCATGGCATGTTGGGGCTTTAGGAGATCACGCCAGGTGAGCAGCACGGAGGCATTTTGTGTTTTTACATATGAAAACTGGTCACCATTCATCTCCATTATCTGAGAGGTTCTGCAACACCGTTTTCCTGTGAAACTCCAGCAGTGTTTTGTGGACTAACAAAATAAACCCAACTATCCCTTTAAAATACATTCATCACAACAGGCTGACATGAAAAGATCACCAAGTCTCACGACACCAGACAGTCCTGTTCTAACTTGTGAATCTAATACACACCAAGCCAGCTCTGTGTGTTTCAGTGCCAAACATGTGCCCATCCCACACAGCCGGGTACAGCTGGGTGGGTCCACTGAGGTCACAACCAGGTGCTAAAAAAAACCGCATCACATACAATTTTTTATGTTATTAAGTGATGAAGGTTCATGACAAACTTCATAGGACCTGTTAGAAATCAAAGCAATACCACCACTACTTTTTAGAGCTTTTAATATGGAAAGCTATATTAATACAATTATAAATATTATTATTAGTAGTAGTAGTAGTAGTAGTAGTAGTAGTACTAGTAGTAGTAGTAGTAGTGTAAATGCCGAACGACACATTTCTGATATTTCGGCTCAGGTCGTTTCCGGTTAATTGATGCCCAGTTTCAGTTTTGATTCCTCGCAAATGATAAAATCACGTGATCTACCGGGATCCGTGTGTCTGAAAGTGAGCAGAATCGAAACAGAGCTCGGAGACGCGCAGGAAGAAGGAGCAGGAGCACAGACAGACTCTGTCCTTTAATTTTATGATGGAGGCTGGAAACTGCGTGGCGAGACTGAACGAGTTTTCACAGAAGAGACGCGCTAAGCTGCAGTATGAGGACCTCGGCTTCGTTGGTCCCGATCATGACAGAGTGTGAGTTTAATATTTTACTTTATTTCATTTTTTACCCCGGAATCAACAGTGACAGGGTAAAGTATAGCAGATAAATAGAAATGAAGGTAGTGATAATTGCATTTATTTCAGAAAACTACCATGAAACTTGCTGCGTCAGCAGTGTTGGCAGTAATCCATTACTCACTGATGTGATTACTTTACCCAACAACAAGTAGTGTAAAAGGTTTACAATTTCCAAAACCAACTGTATTGCTTTAACAACGCTTATATTAATTATATAAATTAATTATATTACACTTACTAATCCAAGTAATTCTGAGTTAATGAGCAGGTTTGGGAAATAATGGATTACATGTAACAGGATTACGTAATGAGGAACCCAAAAAAAGGGAACTGTAATCCATTACAGTTACAGAAAACGATATGTAATCAGATTACGGATACTTTGAGTAAACAATGGGGGTTATTAGCAGGATTATAATTTTATAATACATGAAATAAAGAAGAAAAAAGACTGACATCACATTACACTTAAACACATTACACACATTCCAGTCTGCAGCTACAGTCAGTGATGTAAGATTGGTTTGTCTGCCCGAATTGATAAATTAATTCATGAACTATAGCAATATTATTGTGATTAATAACAACTTTTCAGTGTGACATAATAATAAAACAACTATTTAAGTATCCACAGGTGGGCTAGAATGCACATAGGAGGTCAGCTGCAGCAAACCTTGACAGTATGCCTACAGACACATGCATGAAGAGGGAGAAAGAAAAGTACATGCTATCCTATGTTATCAAACAGCCAAACAAATAACCAAACTGTAGTGTTGCAAGAGGTTTCTGGCAACAATCTTCAAGTTTCCAACTCATTATTGTGACCTCAAGTGAAAAAAATGCCTCACTGGGTGCAAATTTCAACACTATTTTGTCTTAAACTAAGAAAAGACAAACAGCATCACAGTGCAGTGATAGTTCTGCCTTCAGCTGTGGAAGTCTGATGTCATTCAAACATCAGACCGGCAGTGTAAGGCAAGACACGCCCTTCTGGGTTTCATATGAAATTTGGTGAGAGAGCACTCAGAGCGGTAATTGTTCCTACTGATGGAGAGCTAACATTAGCTTGAGTGTGAGGCAGCTGGAGTGAAGTCATACTGTTACAGAACAGCAGCATGAGGCTTTTGTTTCTAACTAAATCTCAGCCTAGCTCAGATCAAGAGTTGTCCATTGACAGGTTTTGTTATTTACAGACAACATTAAGCCTGGTTAATTCAACATTGATAAAGAAAGTTCTTTATTTGCAGCAGAAAACATGGCTGGAACGTTCTGCTTCCTGTCTCCAGATCAGTTATGCTCTGTTGTCTGTAAAGTCTTTATTTTTTTCAGTAGGTTGTGGTCTCTGAACAATGGCGTGCACATAACTCAAAACTGTGCTCATGTGCAGCGTTTGACTAAATACATAGTTGAGCATGACTTGTGTGTTACCACCACCTACAGGCTGGAGGTGGTAGTGTGCAGAAACAAGAGTTAAAACATTTCAAACATCATATAAATAGTCCACAGAAATGTAGAAAACAAAAAAGTGCCATTGTTGATAGAGAAATCTCCCGGCTGACAACTCCTCTCATCCCTCACCTTGACAAGTTTTCCTCCATGTTGTCCTGCATGCAGACACATTATTGATTAGCGCCTGTTCCTGTGTGAAACAAATAAAAACAGAATGCAATGATTTGCAAAAACTTTTCAGCTTGTATTCAGATTAATACAGTATAAAGACAAGATATTTAGTGTTGCATTTATTGTTGTTTTTGTAAATATGATTCTGAATTTGATGCCTGCAACACGTTTCAAATAAAGTTGGGACAGGAGCAACGAAAGACTGTAAAAGTTGTGAAATGCTCAGAAAACACCTGTTGGGAACATTCAACTGGTAAACAGACTCATTTGTAACAGTGGTGATCATGATCGTGTTCGTGTATTAAAGGCTCAGTCGTTCACAAGCATGGATGAGGTGAAGTTCTCCATTTTATGGGCAAATAGTCCAACAGTTTAAGAAGAAGTGATTTTTGGCAGCATCTGATTGATGCCGATGCTGAGTATTGGATCAGCCCATTCGTACCTCAATGCCACAAACGTCATTTCAAGTCAGCTTTGATTTCTCTCCAGATTCACCCAGAGGGTGATCCTGAATGGTAAAGTCTATCCTGACGGTGTGGGGAGAACCAAGAAGGAAGCCAAGCAGAGTGCTGCTAAAAACGCTCTGACACGCCTGTTCGAGGAAGAACATCTGGACTCGAATTACTTGGTAAGATTGTTGTTCCTCATTGTTTAACCATGTTGGATTTTTAAAGTGACAGTTAACCCCAAAATGAAAAATACATGTTTTTCCTTTTACCTGTGGTGCTATTCATACATCTAGACTGTTTTGGTGTGAGTTGCAGAGTTTTGGAGAGCTGCCTTCTTTCCAATATTTCTCAGAAATCACTCAATCACACAGCGTAGTTTTAACGACAATTTGAGAACATTTTGCACAGTGCATGATAGACTTGAACATACTGTCGAAATTTCCATCTGGGAACTCAAAATTCCAACTCTCCAGTGCAAATTGAATGCCCCATAATACATGAGAACTGCAGGGAGACGAGACAAATGCTGAAGTAACATACACTAGTTTCTCCTGCAGCCTGAAGACTTATTAAGTTGTAGTGTAGGGTGTAACATCCATCCAACCATTGTAAAATTTTACTTCTTTTTTTAATTTCTAGAGTGCAGATAAGAAATTCAGCCATTCATCAAGTCGACAGAAGGAGGTCTTGAATCGAAATGTTTCTGATGTCAGGTGAGTAAATCACAATTGTAATGCATGGCTTCACTTTTACATCTTCATCAGTGTTAAATGTTACTTGTAACTGTACTGTACTGTACTTACAGTGATAAGACAAGAAGCCTCAGTGTGAACTCTGACAACAGCTCTACAGAGATAAACTACATAGGGATCGTCAACCACTACTGTCAGAAAACAGGCAGCTCCCTTAAATACATTGAAGAGAGGAGATGTGGTCCACCTCATAACCCACAGTGAGTATAAACCTGCGACCTTACACTCCAGACACTCAGTATTAACTCTTGACTTATGTGCAGTTGTAAATGATTTCAAAATGTTAACTTTTTCTTCTTTTTCAAAAATGCAGATTTTTCTACAGATTAGTGATCAACAATCAGCAATACCCAGAGGCAGAGGGTAAGAGCGTCAAGGAAGCCAAACAGAAAGCAGCTCAGCTGGCCTGGTCTGCTCTTCAAGAGCAGTCAGACTGGGACAGCAAGGTATTTAATATTTTCTTCTCCCTTTATCTAATTAAATATACACTTAGTCGCCAGTTTCTCAGCTCGCAGCTTGCTAAAACTAATGCTGATACAACAGTCCTTCCTTCATAAAGGTTATAATGTTTTGTTTTTGTTGAAACTGTTTTAGCCATATTCACCACAGCATGCATGCTTTTATTTTGAAAGCCCTTTTCCAAGCAAGGCATTTTCCTATTTCCATACCAGGGATTACACATTTCCCTTTTTGTTCCAAGCCATGGCCTTTTTTTTTTATACGCCACCATGTTGAGAAAAGATAACACCAGGCTGTAGTTTACTTTGTGTGGCAACAGATCTCAACCGCAGCTACTTTGGAAAACTTGAATGAAAATTGTTCCATTGAGGTGAAACATTACATCAAACACCTTTTCTGTGCATATCAGGTCTCCGTCAGATCAACAGCGTCTGAAGATGGTGGATCACTTGCTTCGTCGTCAACGCCATCAACTACATCGTGAGACACTGATTGTCATTAATAGGAGAGAACACCATGCAGTTAAATACTGAGACTCAAACTGTGCTCATATCTCATATTTCTTTCCCTGCAGGGAGTCTTATGACTCATCATCGCAAAGCACATCAATGAGCAATAGTAGCTCGATAGTATTCACAGATTCATCCAACTCCTCCAAGGCTCAGGTCTGTTCTCTCATAACTGTAAAAAAAAAAAAAAAATCTTTACTAAGGCAAGAATCTGCAGCATCAGTATTGACATAGAGCTCAACAGTGAGGTTCCAGTAGTGAATTTCCTTTTCATATGCTGAATAACACAAACTACAACATATTACAAGACTGTTATTAACTATATAAACACTAAAATAATGATAAAAGTTAAATTTAAGGCGAAGCAGTATCATTCACAATGGATTGTAGGATGAGCAGTTCCTTCACTCTTCAAATAATTATGTAGACAGTCTTGTATCTTTGCCTTTTTTCCATTTTATGGTCTTTTATTTTTGCTCAGAATCAAAAGATCTTATTGGTTGGCTCGGTTCCGGGCGTAAAAGTCTAAAAGTCTTTATATATTTTCTGAAACTTCAGTGGAGTGAGTGAATGGGAAATTCTCTTCTGGCACGAGAGCCACTGAAAAAGTAGATGGTTACTGTTGAGCTTTGTTATTTTTCAATAGTACAAAACAATACATAATTCAACCTGGAACATGCTACATTGTAACAAGTCCCGCCCCTTTTCGCTCTGTGCTCCAGTAACAGTCGAGTAAGTTTGGTACCCGACGGAACCTCTGTCAACTTTCTCCTTTTCCTGTCATATATCTTCGCTGATCTATCTATCTATCTATCTATCTATCTATCTATCTATCTATCTGTCTGTCTGTCTGTCTGTCTGTCTGTCTGTCTGTCTGTCTGTCCGTCCGTCTTTCTAGCATTTTGCTAACATTATGTCTTTCATGTGTTTTAACCATTTTCAAAATTTGCTTTTCTGTTCAACATAAAAAGGAGAAAGTTGACTGAGGTACCAAAGTTCCTCAACTCTCATCAGTGCTCAGAGTGAAAGGGATCAGGACTCAGCAAGGGTTAATTAAACACTTTTTGTTGTTGTGAATTGCAGATGTCCCTTGGGTCAACTGCATCTGAAGATAATGCACCAAGCAGGTTGTCAGCTTCACTGTGAAACACTTATTGACCGTAACATTAAAACAGTTTAATAGTGAAAACACTTCACTCATGCCTCTTGTGTTGTTCTTCTAGTGAGTCTCTTGCTTCGTCACAAAGCCGGCCACAGGAAACACCAAGTTCAGGAATATTCACCGATTCATGGAGCTCTTCCAAGGATCAGGTCTGCACCATATATGTGACACGTTGTCTGTCCTAGTGAAGAAGAGGAGGGTTTAATACTTGAAATCTTTTTTTATCCTTTTTTCAAGGATGCTATCAAAGACAAGAATGTGGGAAATAGTCAGAAGGAGACATCGACTCAGTCCAGGTATGAGAAACAAACATTTATTTGTAGTGTCGCATGTGTGTTTTATACCAACATGGTCTTAAATTTCTTTCCTGATAATTAACGAACAATCAAGACATGTTTTTTAACCTTTTTAACCTAAAAAATTGTGCTGGTCTCAACAGGTTTACATCAGAGTTTGAGCCCCTGAAGTGTCTTGGCAGTGGAGCCTTTGGTTGTGTTTACAAAGCGAGACAAATACTGCTGGACAAGTATTTTGCTGTTAAGATTGTCCGCTGGGAAGAGTGAGTATACAATTGTAATGTGCAGTTTTTGTGCAAGTGTTTCGTTTACTGATTCATTGTCTTGTTCTTGTTTGGATCAGGAAATGTCTTCGAGAGGTGGGGACATTGTCAGACCTCCACCACCGCAACATCGTCAGATACTACACATTTTGGATGGAGGATTCGATATACCAAGGGGACAATTCATATGACAGCTGCAGCTATTCCCAGTAAGTCTAATGCTCTGAGTCTCAACATTTTATTTAAAGTTAAAGGGAATTAATTAAATGATTTTTCACCTTTTGTTTTTCTAGGTCTACAGATAATTCATCGGCAAAGTACCTCTACATTCAGATGGAGTTATGTAACACCAAAATGCTCGGAGCGTGGATCAAAGGGAAGAACACTCTCAATAAATCTCTGAAGGACTCCAAGAGAAGAGAAGAAAGTCTAAACATTGCTCAACAAATAATTAGTGGAGTCGAATACATTCACTCCATGCAGCAAATCCACAGGGACCTCAAGGTGAGACGAGACTCTGCAGCGTGTGGCTGAGACACAGAGTGTACAGAAGCATTTCATATGTCCTCTGGTCCCTGATGAGGCTCCGCCAGCACACTGAGACAGATATCTGTGCAAACCAGTAGCCATTAGTTACACATTTATCTGATCAAACCAAACAAAACAGCCCTTCCCAATGAAATTAAATTTGAGGCTGGTTTCTGGTTGAAAGACACATTTTTAAAAATCCATTTCAAGCTCTAATTTTGTTTGTTACTGCCCATAGAGTGAGATGCTAGATGTCCATTTGCTAACATCAGAAATTGGTCTGCGCAGCCAATATTAGTCTGTGTAGCTAATGTTAGTGGTTGTTTTATGTAGCTAACTTTAGCGGATGGTCTGTGAAGCTAACGCGGTCGGTTGGACTGTGTAGCCAGTGTTAGCTGTTGGTTGTACAGTGAAGTATTTGTCGTTTTTTATGTTACAGTGTATTTTGAAAATTGGAATCCTGCTAAATAATCCCCATTTTTACTAAATTTAACTGCAATCTGATTACTTTTTCTGTAACTGTAATGGATTACAGTTACCTTTTTTTCCTGGTATTCTAATTACGTAATCCCATCACATGTATCTGTTCCTCCCACATCTGTTCCATTTTTTTGGATTTCTGTTTTTGTTTTTCACTGGTCAGCCTGACAACATCCTGTTTGGACTGGATGGAGCGGTGAAGATTGGGGACTTTGGGCTGGTTACCAGAGACGATGTTCTGATGGACAGAACAGTGGAGACAGGAACCCCAACTTACATGGCTCCTGAACAAGTGAGATTATCTGTATTAGGCCTATTGAACTTGTGGCCCACGGGCCAAATCCCACCCATAGACTGTGATCCCACCCTTTAACAACCTCAATCCAGCCCTTTGATCATTTATAAATATGAAAAAAAGAGTATATCATTGTGATTTTATATAAAAATACTAAGATTTTAACTTTATGGCCATTTAAATTGTTTAAAAGAAGATTGTCACTTTAGTAGTAGGATAATTAGTCCTTGGAACTTTTTTTAAAATCTGGCCCTTCCAAGAAGTAATTGAACAGACCTGGCCTGTAACTTTTAGCCTATTTCTTCTGTATTATTGTGTTACTTTATCAGGTAGATTACCTGTACGCCTGACACACTTCACAGAGCTCCCAGATTTCCCGAAGCTCAACCTGACCTTTCTTTACTGTTGGCAGTGAGAGCAGCAGAATCAAAACACTTGTATTAAACATGTTATGATTATTTACATAATTTTACATTTTTTTCAAACTTGAAGGATAACATTCGGCAGCTTTTGACAGCACTGTTTTTATTCTATCGCAGAAGAGAGAGAAGAGGTATGACAGAAAAGTGGACATATTTCCTCTGGGGCTGATATACCTGGAACTCCTGTGGAAAGTTTCTTCTGGCAGCGAAAGAGCAGACGTGAGTCCAACACCGCATGTTGTTATAGTGGAGCAGCTGATTCATTCTGAAGGGACAACTTTCTTGGAACTTACTTGGAGAGAAGTACCAAAATTATTTTAATAAACCCCATCAGCTAAAAAAATAAATAAAGATGGCTGCCATTTCCAGCCCAGCAATGCAGTTTAGGTGTCAATATTGTTTAGAAAAGCCAGCTTTATAACCCCCGAGAGGTTACGAAACGAACAAATTTTAGTGCTTCTTTCTTTGAGTCTGTCTGTAGACAGAAGCTAACGCTGCATGTTGTTATAGGGGAGGAGCTAATTGCATTTTGAAGGGACAACTTTTACAACTGATTTTTCATGTCTTTCCTGTAATGATTATTTTCAATCAATTAATCTGTCGACCATTTTCTCCATTAATCAATTAGTTTACAGTCAGAGGGGAGTAAAGAACCCAGAAAATAATTACTTTTAAGAGGCTGAAGTTAGAAAATTTTGACTGGACTACTTTTTCAAAATAATCACACTCAAATGTTAGTGCTTCTTTCCAGACTTGAACGATTGTTTCTCTTATCTGCTCTATTATTATTAAAGTTTTACTCGCCATGACAATGTTACCATATTCTGCAGGCTTATGTCTCTTATGTGCTGATAAGAAATCAGATAAGTATACACCAGTGGTTAATCTCTTTGCAGTATGGTGTGCACTAAAAGCAATGCACTGTAGATAGCAGAAAAAAATGAAACTTCTTTTTTTTATTTTTCTTCTTTTCATCTGTGTCGATCAGCATGGGATGATTTGAATTATTAGTAAATTTAAGCATAACTAACACATTCTTTCATCCTTTTTTCACTGCAGGTTTTGCAGAAAGCCAGATGTCAGATGTTCCCTGGAGAGTTTGAAAGGATTTTTCTCCAAGAGGTAGATTACCGCATTCTTATTATTCAAATGTTTTTTTTTAATTGCCATCAGAGATGAAATGGTTAGGTCACGATAAACCACAGTGAAATTCCAGATGACGATTAGTATCACTGTTTCAGAATTTAGATGGACAGTTCACTCCATCCACATTAAACCTCTGACCTGTCGTAGTATTTATCCATCTAGATAGTTTGTGAGTTGCAGAGTTTTGGAGATGTTGGCTGTAGAGATGTCTGCCCTCTGTCCAATATAATGGGACTAAAATGCATTCAGCTTGTGGTGCTCAAAGCACCAAAAATGCATTTGAAAAACTCAACAGCAATGTTTTCTTTCCAGAAAGCATAAGAAGGTTACTCAGGATAGTTTCATGTGGGAACTACTTTATTGCTAGTAGAAAAGTCGTTCCAGTAGATTCTACTGCAGAAAAAAAGTAGTTCCCACATGAAACTGCTCATGACAAGATCTGTGGATCATCTTGAATTGTTGTGCTGTTGTTGGTGCTTTAAGCAAAGCAAGTCAAGTGCCGTTTAAGTCCCATTATATTGGAGTGCTGTTGTAAATGCTGTGGAGTGGAGCTTCAGCCATATTGTAGCATGTCAACATTTATTTTTTATTGTTGGTATAAATATCTCAATAGCAGTTGTTTTTTTTGTTTTTTTTTTGCAGAAGCAAATCATAAAGTCGATGCTGAGTGAGAAGCCGCAGGACCGACCTGAAGCGAGCACACTGAAGGCAGAACTGGAGAAGTGGGCTCAGACACTCAACGCACAAAAAATGCATCAGGAAAATTTAACCATCTGATGATCACAAGCACCTGTGATAGGTTACAGGAGTGTGTGGAAATCTGTTGTGATGTCTGTAATGATTTGACCTACTGTTATTTTTATAACTTTGTAGGGAAATGGTTAACAAACAGCACTTAATCCTGAGACCTGCACAAAGCGCTTCACAAGACCGTCGCCTGTTTGCTTGTATTTTGTTTATGAAGACTTCAGCTACGACAACCTGAAAAGGGGACGCAACTTTATATTATCGGCTTTTTATAATCAGAATCAAAGATGAAATAAGATTTTATCATCATTTAAAAAGTGCCTTTTTACATTAATTCTCATCTGTCAAGCTTTTGTTCTAAGTCATCATGTTCTGGGTAATGTATGTGCCCCGAGTTGTATTTTATTCTATGCTGGAAATAACTGAATGTATTTCAAGTGACAACACAGCCTTCGTTTTGTACTGAATATGTTAAAGGTTATCTCGGAAAGAATCATTTATCTACACATTCAATTTACATATACAAACACATATGCAGTAATGGGAAATAACTGAAATATTTTGTATTTCTGTACTATCATGTGTTATGAGTTAACAAAAATATACTAAGATGTGGAACCTGTTCTCTGATCATTGTAATAACTTGCTCAAAAGGGGTTACAAGACTTGGAAACGACAAATAAACTTATTTCACATTGTTTGCATGTGTTATTCAGTCTTCTTTGCTTAATTTTCTGAGCTTTACAAATAAAAGAAGCCACTCATTCCACTTCGCTTTTAGGAATCCAGAAACTGTAACAAAACGGTGTGCACTGTTTTCAGATTGAACTTGCAACAAGTTTTTAGAGACTGAGCTTCTGTCAGTGCAGGAGGACAACAGACAGAAAGAGGTTTTTTAAAAGTCTCTCTGTCTCAGTGTGTAAATGAATCACTGTTATTTTGAAGTTTAGTTTCAGTCAGGGTGTCACACTGTGGCTTTCGGGGCAGCAGTATTTTCCGGTGCGCACAGCTTCTAAAACAAACCATACATGGAAGTGCACGTCAGCTGGGCCAATTTCAGGGTGACTCTGAAAATTATGTTACTGTTACTATTACAGATGGTTAATACTGTCAATGACATTTCATAGAATCTAAATAATAATAAATAAAAGTATCATAAAAACATTTAAAGTCTTACAAATGTCTAATGTTGTCATGGCTTTGCCATTTTTCAATCCATGTAATAGACTCCATTTATACTTGTGAATATATTTCCGTACAAATTAAAAGATTCAAAATAAATATGATATATGATCAGTTTTGTTTTTATCATAAAAAAGTATAAAATCTCAGATCTTTTTTTCTAAGCAGCTGAACCGGTCAAAGTTTTAAATTCATTGTGTATTGGACAAGACAATATTCACATTACATACTATATAATGATATATTAAAATAAATCATAATTCCGAGCCTGTTTTTGATCGTGATATTGTAAAGTTTGGAGCTCTTTTGCAAAACAAATAATGTGAATTTTTTATGATTTTTTTAAAAAATATTTTGATTACAGGTCATTTTTATATACGTAAATGTTTTTTTGTTTTTTTCAAGCAGCCTCTTCTTTTATAGCAAGTAAAAACTACATTATTATTTTTCTATATTTATTATAATTTATTTGAAGTGGACCCTCTCTTCGATGGTCTTATTTTATTTATTTATTCGGTGTTTTATTGTACTTTTATGTTATTGTAAAAATATCCTAAATGTTATGATATATTTTTCAAGCGTTCTCATAACGTTTAATAATGTCGAATATTTACGTGTGTCCTTCAAGAGTTCCTGTATGCACGTGAATTTTGACGCGTCTCGTCACAAATGCGCGGGAAATTCAAGTATCCGTGAACTGCGGAAGCTGCAGCAAACTCAGTCACAGTGTGGAGCTGCACACGGTCACTGACACGCTCCGATCGGAAATGGAAAAGACGAGAAATTTCGCGTCTGAACCAAAGAAATATGCTCGTAAAAGACAGTCTGAGCTGAAATACGAGGACGTTGGTTCTGACGAGAGACCTGATTTCAATAATATGTGAGTTTAAACCGTGTTGTTGTTTATGTGCAGAGCTGCAGAGCACCGTGGAGGATCGTATCTAACAGACTGGTTTTGCGAGATTTACTCGCTTTGTTTCTTTGTGCACCTTGTACAAAGTAATTTCGTTATATAATGTAACAGCGTTGACAGGTTTAGGGACAAAAACATTTGGTTAGGACAACAGAACGATCATGCTTGACTTTAAAACGATCACTCTCGCGAGATTATGTTGCAGGGCTTGCGCATGCGCTCTAGGGCGCATTTTAATTTCACACCAAAAGCACAAGTGTTTTTAATAACATTAACAATTTCTCGGGTCTCTGTAAAAAGATTATTTTTCTCAATTCAGGCTGAAGATATTTTGCTCTATTTATGTGTTTTTTGTGTGTGTTTTAAATGTATAGTTAATTATAATTATTAAAAATCCCAGTGAAAGTTTACTGTTTCAGTGACCCGATATCATTTTGTTAAACTGTAAAACATCATGCCCCCATTACATATCATGGTCACAAGTGTTAACCACATTTGAGGGATCATTGCAAAAAACATGCTTTATTTTTGTTTTATGTGTATATTTTAAATTCTGTATAAAGAATATTGGCTGGTTGATTGGAATACTTTTACTCCTAATATTGGCCAGTTTTGGTCAGGCTCTAGATGTGATGCTCATAAATGTATTTTTAAAGGGGAAATTTGGCCCTCGTGTACATGTCAAGTCAGTGCTTGAGTCAAGTTGGTTTTGCACTTGTTCATCAGATTGTCTGAGAGGGCCGTGATCAATGCTGAAGTCTTTCCCATTGGTGTGGGGAATACTGAAAAGGAAGCCAAGCAGAATGCAGCTAAAACTGCCCTGAGAGGTCTGAGTGAGAAGGAGAATCAGAGACCAGTGGTAAGATTATTCTTTTGATTTGGTGCATGTTGGATTCTTCACTCTGATTTCCAATATACAGAACATGTCTAATTGATTGGTTTCTTTATCCTGACAGATTGAAGCAGTTGCAAAAAAGTTAGTTAACAATAGTGAAAAAATATTATTGTCTGCATGTGAAAAAAGCAAAACTACAAAACATTGCAACTTTTCTGGAATTGGTCATGTATTCGGTCCTGGCAGTTAATGACTGAAATGAACCAAAAGATATAAATTCATTTTTGATTAATCTTTACAAAATTTTCTATATTTTTTCCAATTATGAAGGAACAAAATCCTGTTGTGAAGCCCAAAAGACGGTAGGTTAGCTTAAGACCCATTCTAAAACTGTTTGTTCATAATATTTCACAAAATATTTAATCACAAAAAATGTCAAAAAAATTACATTATTGCTGATAATTATTTTTGTTAGGTTTGAAACACATTTCGAAGATGCCTGTCAGATCAACAGTCAGGTACAGTGAGCCTGTTGGAGATTTGAATAATTTTCTACAATATGAGCTCTTTATCATGATTTATTTTGTTCATTAAGGTTGAAATGAATCCTGGGAGAGCGAGCACAGGAAACTCTGAGATGAGTTTATCCCAGTCAAACACTCCCTGGTATGTCAAATTAAACCATTAAACTTCAATCTTTACATGTATTTTCTGTGTTTTTTAGTTTGTGTTTGTCTAATCGAACTGCTGATTTACAATGAAGACTTTTCTTTTGTTTCGCCAGTTTGACATCAGACTTTGACTTCATGGAGCTCCTCGGCAGAGGAGGCTTTGGTCGTGTTTACCAAGTTGAACATAAATCAACGAAGATGGAATTTGCTATTAAGATCGCCCGCTTTAAAGAGTAAGTCAAGGTTTGAGTGTATTAGTTTTTTTGTTTTTTTTAAGGAATTCAATGTCATTTTAGTTATATTTGTTGTGCAAAACAAGTTTCAACTGGGCTGTTTTCTTTTCTTTAGGAACACAAAACCTCTTCGAGAGGTGAAAGCACTGTCAGACCTCCGCCATGATCACATTGTTCAATACTACACCTGTTGGGAGGATGATAACGAGTACCAGGGGGACAGTGTACCTGACAGCTGGACCAGTTCACAGTAAGTCACGTCTTCCTTCTTAAGTGCTCACTTATATTGGAGTCACATCCTTTTTTAAAAATTTGTCTTGTCTTACTTTTCAAGGTCTTCATCCAGCGATTCGTCTGTGAAGTTTCTCTACATTCAGATGGAGCTGTGTGACACCGAAACACTCAAAGACTGGATTGATGAGAAGAATTATAATAACTTTTTGGAAGAAAGAACAGATGAAAGTCGAAGTATTGTCAAACAAATAGTCAGTGGAGTTAAATACATTCACTCCAAGTATCTCATCCACAGAGACCTGAAGGTGAGACGTTAGAATCCAGTGATTTATTGCATCACATCAGTCATGAAGCCACATACTGAATTTGTTTATGTTTTTCTTGAGTTTAGCCGGCCAACATCATGTTCGGAAAAGAAAATAGAAAAGTGAAGATTGGAGATTTTGGCCTGGTCATTGCCGAGAACGATGACGATGTTGAGAACCTGGTGGAGATGACGGCGTCCGAAGGAACCCCGTCTTACATGGCTCCCGAACAAGTGAGCTGATCTTTATTGACAAAAACTTTAGATGATTCTACAGCCCCAAATCAAAAAAGGGATGTTTTGATTTGCAAATACATTTTGGCTTTGACAGTATTATGACTGGGTATTAAACAGTCGTCCTCCACAGGCTCATGGATGGAGTGAGGTTCAGCAGTTTGTGAAAAACCATGTGGGCAAATAGAAAAGTACAATACAACAGTTAAAGAACAATGTTTCTTGATATAAAGCTTCTTTTTTCTTCTGCTAAATTAAATCGTATGAAATCTCTGCAGGTAAGAGGCAGGGCCAAAAAACCCAACATACCTGTGACCTTTGACCGCCCCCCCGGTCATTTACATTTTTCACAGCGTCCCGACTTGTTTCATAGTTTGATTTAATGAAGTTCATGTCTGATGTTTCTAGAAACAAAATCATCAGAATAATTTATACCTGTTGTGTGGATGTCATGAGTATAACTGGTTAATGATTAAGAGACAATAAGCTGCCTTTTCTTAATGTTGTGTTCTTGTTTCACAACAGAAGAACCCGGGGACTTACGATAGAAAGGTTGATATTTATGCTGTGGGGCTGATATACTTCGAACTTATTTGGAAAATTTCCACAGTTCACGAAAAACAAGAGGTGAGTTGTTCAGTCTTATTGCCTAAATTGTGCTTTGTGTGCTCTGTATCAGTAGTTAATAACCTGCTGGGGTTGTTTTCTTAAATTCAATCGAAGGCACAAGAGATTTTTATCAGAAATTATTAAAATACATGTTCTCCTTTTTATCATCATCAGGTTTGGGGTGACGTCAGAAGACAGAAATTTCCTCAAGGGTTTTCAGATATTTTTCCCCAAGAGGTAAATTATTTTGTATTGTTTGTCAGTGTTCATGCAGTTTGGACCTTTTAGCAGAGTGTCACAAACCCCCTGTGGGGGTCCTCAGACCCCACAATAACATCTGGTTTAATGTGATTAAGAAGTGATTTTGAGCTTATATGCAGTATGTATTGCCAGTATTTGCCACTGCTGTGAGGTGTTGGAGGAGCCCTGAATGTGTCTAAATTCAACAAACTGCAATAGAGTATTTCATGTGCAGTGTAGTAGGAGTTGTTAATGCAGTATAAAACTTACTGTCTGTTCTTTTTTATGTTGCAGTACATGATAATAAAGCCGATGCTGTGTGTGAAGCCTGAAGGCCGACCTGAAGCAAGCGAGCTCACGACACGACTGGAGGACTAGACTCGCAGAAACAATGTGCAAGAAATCATGTGTAGCGACAGTCAGACTGTCTGATTATGAAATGACAAAACCCCACCAAAAGTTACTGCAATATGTTCATATTATATCTCATACATGAAGATTAATATGGTTTAAATTTTTAAAGAAGAATCTCCAGGGTTATTTAAATATTGCGCATTAGATGCAACTTGCAATTTAAGCCATGTACTGTATATCTGTGATTTTAGATAACAGTGTTTTAAGAAGGATTTTTAAGGAATTTTATCACATGGTTTTGTTGAAAAACCGTTTTCCAACTTGTCAATTACAGCTTTCTAAGGTCTGTTAATTCTTTAGAGCAGACTGTTGCTATGGACACAGTTCTGATCATTGACTCTGGATGAACGATAAAGTTGTTGTTAAATCACCAGAGTCCTTTTAAGTCAATATTTTGTCTTATTTTTTTTGGTAAATAACCATGTATCAAGTATGATAATTCACAGTGAGCAGGTCACTATTGCAAAATAAACACCTTCAGGATGATGCAGGAACATCCTGTCAGGATTTATTTCACATTGATGACCTGCTCACTGTTCTGATCAGCTGGCAGGTGTACATTAAAACCCTTTATTACATGGTTTTGTTAAATACTCGATACCTGGCCAGAGGCATTATGTTATCAGGTTGTCCGTCCCATTCTTCTGAACATATCTTCAGGAAATTTCTTCAGACTTGGTTTAAGTGTCCACTTGGATTTGGAGATGAACTGATGAGATTCCGGTGGTCAGAGTGATCTCTCTAAACACATTTTAAGCCGTATCTCAATACTTATAACAAAGTTATACACAAATATCGAACATGATGACGCATGTTTCTCAATGAAATCACACATGTACAGTTTTTTTGTTTTGTTTTTATGATGGGACAGCTGTAGACAGACACAAAAAGGGGGAGATTGACCATGGGGACGTCCCATGTCTTTGTTTGAGGCTTTCCGTTCAACATACTGTATGTTGTATGTTTTGTTTTTCTTTAGTTTCATTCATTTGTTAAATGATATGAGACAATTACATGTCCAAAAATGAGTACTGCTGTCCAGATGGTAAGTTGGAGCCATAGGTGGTTTATTAAATGGTTTGAAATCCTGTTTAATATTACAGTCTATGGTTGAAGCGAGTTGTTCGTTTTTGATGAGCAAAAATGTAATTTTAAAAAACAAGTTGTTTAAAAAGGGGAAGACTCTGAATAAACCATTCAGACTTCCCTTCTCTCCTGCACTGCAATTACTCTTTTCTATTGTCTGTATTTTTTTAATCTTTATCTTTATTTTGCAAATAAACTGCGCTAAATCAAGATATAAGCTCTGTCTGATTTCTTGGCTCCACATTGGTCATTGCTTGTTCAGATGTTTTGTCAGGCAGACACATTAAACCTGGGTGGTTATTGTAGACGCACAAAATATATACATACATTTATAGTGTGTGTATATATGACAGCTGTTTGCAGTTTTAGGTTGAGCAGACATGAGGTCAAATCATTATTTAATTAATGAACAACATTTAGAAAAAGGAATGCAACATCCAGCCTGAGACATCTGGGTTTTTTCTTCTTCTTTAATTTTATTTTTAAGATTAGTTTTGGCTTTAGCCTTTATTTTTTTTATAGTGACAGCTGAAGATATGATAGGAATGATGGTAGAGAGGAGATGACATGCAGCAAATGGACCACAGGTGGGAGTTGTACCAGCGCTGCAGAAGACTGATAGCCTACCAACTGAGTCATAGGAGCAGCCCTTCTTTAATTTTATTGTACCATTTCAGGCCATACAGTCAACAACATCAATTTTCAAACTTGTTATCGATATTAATAAAAAAATCTACTACATTACTACAAAACTACGAAACAGAAGAAACAAAACAAAAAACAGACAACCTATATACAATTATATACGAGGGGGTCTCATTTAATAATAATGATAATGGGAAACTTATTTTGGGGGCTTGTAACTCTCACTGGACTGTAGAAAAGTATGAATGCCTTCTCAGCGAGCTGTGGCTGGTTCAATGTATTACAACTTTATTTCTGTCCCACACGTTCAAAGCCATTGCTCCACTTGTATTTATCTTTTTTTAATTTATGGACTTCTTTGTTTTGTTGTGCTTTTATTTTATTGTAGAAATTCCCTAAATGTTTATGTTTTTCAAGTGTTCTCATAACGTTTACGGCAGGTCCGTGGCAGGTGCCGGGTTGCCACAGGAAGTGCCACTGCTTGCTGCCGCTGCCGCAGTTGTAGCTAGTCCTTGCTGAAATAATGGACGCCCACCACAACTCCTCTGGGCCATCACCATCCCGGGCCCGCAACAGTGGTAGACCAATGACATACTCAGTTGTATACGTTAATACATCAGATTTGAAGGAACAATCACACCTCCTTTTTAAATTCAGATAACATGAAATTACTGTGGGTAAACTTGGTTCAATACAGGACGCAACATTTAATTGTCAATTAAAGGACGATTCCGTATTTTACGGGACGGGTATGTATATTTGATTCGTTTTCTCAATTCAGGCTGAATATATGCATATGTTCAACTCTGTTTGTGTGTTTTCTTTCTTTTTTAAATTTTTTTATAGTTAATTATAATTATTTAAAAAAAAAAAAAAACTGTAAAACACCATGCCTCCATTATGAACCTTGGCATAGTTTATATTCTGTATAAAGAAAAGTTTTGGTCAGGCTCTTGATGTGATGCTTAAATTAATTTTTAAAGGTTAAATTTTAGCACTCATGTACATGTCAAGTCAGCGCTTATGAAATAAATGCAAAAAATCCCTCATTGTGTGCTTGCGTGCACTGCATCCTGGTACATGTAGGCACTGCTGGCACAGCTCAGCAAGCAGGAGATCAGGTTACAGATCCATATACTAATACATATTCCAAAGTATGATGTTTTTATGACTTGTAAAGATGTAATGATACAATATTAAACCCATAGCCAAAATGTTATAGCATAAATGAATTAATTAATCAGTAATTTAAGATATCCAGTAGTTCAGTAGTTTTCTTGTGGTGACTAACTGACTAATTGAGTAAAGTCAAATAATAGAACAGCTAGAACAGTCTGATAAGTTATGAAAATTACATGATTTTATTGTCATGTAGCCTTTAAAACCAGCAAAAGACAACACTTCTGTCATATCATCATCACCATCATGTAACAATATCCTGTCTCAAATTGGTTTTGCACTTGTTCTTCAGATTCTTGAAGAGGGCCGTGATCAATGGTGAAGTCTTTCCCATTGGTGTGGGGAATACTGAAAAGAAAGCCAAGCAGAATGCAGCTAAAAAGGCCCTGAGACGTCTGCGTGAGAAGGAGAATCCAAGATTAGTGGTAAGATTATTCTTTGTGACGCGGTGCATGTTGGATTCTTCATTCTGATTTCCAATATACAGAACATGTCTAATTGATTGGTTTCCTTATTGAAGCACTTGCAAACAAGTGTATGTTTGTTTTTTTCCTTTCAGACAGAAAATGCTGCAAAAAAAAACAACTCAAGCCAACCATGGAAGCCCGCTCGGTGAATATGATCAGAGGAACACGATGGCTATAGGGGATGTGAAACCACGTAATGCCCCTCCATAAGTCTGCACACTGCATCCTCATTCAGTTGTAATTGCTTTGTCACCATTTAAAAATGCATTAAATCGAGTTTTTGTGATATTAAATGTTGCAGCTTTGTGGAGCGCCCAGCTGCCACTGGAACAACGAAGAGGACAGCAAAGGGTGAAGGAGCCAGGCCTCTAAATTTTGAGATAAATAACAGTAAAACTTCAGAGGTAAGTTCTAATACACACTGGTGTCTCCTGACTAAACTGAAGCAATAGAAAACTGCAGAAATTAGAGGCACTGAGGTGCAGAATTA
>JAJHUR010073246.1:0-23926 GCA_027495735.1 Lutjanus campechanus
GGCACTTCCAAACTGGCTTCACTTGGCAGACTCCGAAGTTGCGTTCCACTTCTTCTCCTGTCTCTGGTCAGTGTGACTATGTATATTTATCCTGACAATGTTTTTGCGTGTATTCCAGGGTTTGGGATGACCACGCCTGCCACCATCGGAGGGAAAGTCTTCCTGATGTTTTACGGCCTGCTTGGCTGCGCAGCCACCATCCTTTTCTTCAACCTCTTTCTGGAGCGCGTCATCACCGTCATCGCTGTCGTCCTCAAGTCCTGTCACGAGCGACGCCATAACAAAGCTGTGCTCCCACAAAATGGCCGACGGGTCTCTGAAGGAAACAGAGCAGGCGGAGCTGGAGGAAGTGGAGGAGTGAAAGGAGAGGATCTGGCGGGCTGGAAGCCTTCTGTCTACTGCGTCATGCTCATTCTAGGAGCTGCGGCCATCTTGGTGTCCTGTTGTGCTTCACTCATGTACTCAGCAGCAGAGGGCTGGGGCTACCTGGACTCGCTCTACTTCTGCTTTGTGGCTTTCAGCACCATCGGTTTTGGAGACATGGTGAGCAGCCAGAGGGTCGTCTACGAGGGCCATGCCACGGCCGCATACCGGCTGGGCAACTTCCTCTTCATCCTGACCGGCGTCTGCTGCATCTACTCCCTCTTCAATGTCATCTCCATCGTCATCAAGCAGGTCCTCAACTGGCTGCTGAGGAGGCTGGAGGGCCCCTGCCGCTGCTGTTTCCCCAGGAGGGGCCACCATCCGCACAGGCACCCGCGACGGAATGTGGTGGCCCCGGGTCACCTGCGCGCCCGCAGAGACCCCTCCATCGAGACAGATGCCATCAACGAGAGCGAGACTGACACTGGCCGCAGGATGTCTGGGGAGATGATCTCCATGAGGGACTTTCTAGCTGCCAATAAGGTGAGAGCTTCAGGGCTGCAGCAGGTTGTGGCTCACAGCTTGTGTGATATTCCGTCTGTCTAATCGAATCACATGTTTTATAACACGCAGCAAATTCACTTATCTGCAACAGTGATTTGATTACTGCTCACATACAAGTAGCAGAAATAACATTTAGTCAATAATCTTGCTTCCTTACTGCACTCATTAACACCCCGTTCACCTTGCTCTCAGTCATCTCCTTCATCAGAAGCAGTATTGAATTCTGAATGCTCTATTGGAGCTTTCCAGTACAGTTCTCAATGCAGAAATTCATTATCAACCATAATGACCATGTAACAGAGAATATCACGACTTGTGCACACAGTTTGCACTTCCTATTATTGAAAACCAGCGCTGTAAAGTAATCATACAGGAATTCAGTGGCATCAACCAAGCTTTTCTCAGTAACTTGCGGTAAATATACGAGCTTTATTTGTTAAGGTTATTTAAAATTAAAATTGTAATTTTAATTATCTTCAGATTACTTCAGGACTTCTAAACATGAGTTCCTCTAACTTGAAGTCTTTTGACTTTAAGTGATGAGTTGAATGAATGTACTATACGGAGTTCAGTCAACTTAAATAAAGTTTCTAAAGAAACATTTTAACAGACTTGCCAGCTTGTCTATCACCCCTCCAACAGCTCTTACAGCCACTCAGAGGTATCTAACTGCTACCCTACTTTGAACTGTTGAATGTCAAAACAGCGCTCGCTCAGCCCAGGTGTATTCTGAAGTGGATCCAAAACAAAATCAGAATTTTCACACCTGGTGATCACTCTGATTAAAGAGAAGAGCCTGAGGGTTTTGACTCCAAAAATTATTAGCGTGAGAGGTGTGATACTGTAGCAAGGGTGTGATAAAACTGATGTAAAACCATTTACACACAAACTGAACAGAACATTAACACGTGGAAACACATCATTACTAACACATTGCGTAATATAGGTATAGGCCTACATGGCCATACTTTAAACAATAGTGTGATACTATCACAAATTTAGCTTCAGACAATAAATAAGTTATAGTAACAGTTCACCCCAGTAGCAAAAATACACATTTTCCCTCTTACCTGTAGTGCTGTTTATCCATCGAGGTTGTTTTGGTGTGAGCTGCAGAGTTTTGGAGAGTTCATTATATTCTCTTGAATATAATGAAACCAGATGGCACTCAGTGCTCAAAGTGCCAAAAATACATTAAAAATATGTTAAACTCAACAGCAGTCTGATAATCCACACACCTTGTTATGATCATTTTCATGTCGGAACTATTTACTTTTACCGTTCGCCAACTGCATGCATCTACTCATGTTACTCGTCCATGAGTAAATGCATGCTTCCTTCTGTACAGGAATATGGTTAGCGGACCAGTAAAGTATCAGGAAACTCGCTACCTCTGTGCCAACCTCAGCACTGTATTCCCAGTCAGTCTCCCTGCTGTAGTCTTAGGGTGACCATATTTTCAAACGCCCAATCCAGGACAGTAAATGCACCACGTGGTCATGCATGCATACATATCTGAGACTATGCATGAACCGCAAGCAGGAAGCAGGAAAATCAGTTAATCAGACTGCTTTGATAAATGAATGAATGTGAGGGATTCTCACAGCTGTCCCCAGCTGCTTTATACTTTCTGAAAAGCTTCTCCTTCAGTTCATGAAATCCCTTCACCACCTGAAGGCAGCGGCGCCGTTATGCACAGCCACTCACTGTATTTACCTTCATTAAAGTCTGTGTAAAGGAAAAACAACTAAAAACACATTTTAGTGTTTTACAGATATATGTTGGGACACCAAGCTCGAAACCGGGATAGTCCCAGTCTAACTGGTCAATGTATGTATTTTGTCCCTGTCCAGCTGTGCTTGCTGGGAGGATGCTTAGCTTAATGCTGTTGCCTACTCAGCTAAGGTAGGAGAACCTCTGAGAGTTGAAGCTGAGCAGCTGGAGGACATCAGAGGAAAAACCAAAAAGCATTTTCTCCATAAAATATCATCCAGTTTCACCCAAATCAGTGAACAAAACCATCAAGTTGTGTTTTTGTACAAGTTACAAAGTTGTTTTTGCACAGTAATGTTGATCATTATACCATCGTATGCTCCATGTAGCTAACGTTAGCTGTAAAATGACTCAGGCATAATCTGCTGTCACAGATACCACTTTTGGAACTATTTGGAAAAGGGCAGGCACTGCGAAAACGAAGATCGAAAACACCTTTTCGATGGAGAAAAGTCCTCAGTGCCGTTCTTTGCTCCTCTTTCAGTGAAGAAATTCTCTCTACTTCTGATATAACTAATGCTATCACAGTGTCTATGCTAACCTCTTCAGGAGCCACCATTGTTTGTTCAAGTCACTTCCATGGATGCTTCTCGCTGCCATCACACCTAAAACCACACCTGTAGCTGCCAGTAGTTTCTCCTAGGACTCTGACTGGCTGCACTACTTTTGGTGCAGACACAAACAGATAACTTGAAGTCTGGCAAGATGGATACTCACATTATCTTGTGATTTCACGAATCCGGCTGCCTCACAAGGTAACCACTTTACCCCAAATGAATAAATTCTAGCAAGTGGACCCATGGCCACGGTATTTTGGGGAAACACAACAAGGTTTGAGGTAGTGAGCAAGTTGGAAGATAGACCGACATATCATACTGCTGCTAGCTAGCCAAGTAATGAGTCTACCTAGGTGGTCTGCACCACTGAAAGTTGAAAATTGATTAACAGGTGGATGTCATGATATTACTGGGAGAAATGGGGTTGTTCTAGATCACACAAGCACCCATCATATTTTGTATTGCAGGAAGAAAAAATGAATGGATTGTCCATGATTTTGATATGAAAATACAAAATAATTTTTGGCATATGTTGATATATACAGTAAGTGCAGAATATGACTGGGGATGTGCTCAAAAGGGTTAGAAAGACATTTGTCATTTCAGCTTGACTTTAAAGGACCAGTGTGTAGGATTAAGTGGCATCTAATGGTCACCATCTCATCTCACTCTTCCCTTCCAAGTGTGTAGGAGAACATGAGATGGCCCATGAAACTCGCACAAAATGCAGAAGGCCGTATCTAGAACTAGTGTTTGGTTTGCCTGTTCTGGGCCACTGTAGGAACATGGTGGTGCAACATGGTGGCCTCCATGGATGAGGACCTGCTCCCTCTGTAGATATAAAGGGCTCACTCTGAGGTGAAGGAAACATAAAGATTATTATTTTCAGGTGATTATACACCAATGAAAACATACTTTTGGAACATCACATTCCATTTCTGCTATATTCTCTCAATAGAATAGATCCACCTGTCTTACACACTAGATCTTTAAATCATTTCTGTTTCTTTCCAGTCTCTCTCTCTCACGCAACACCCCTCCATAGACACTGATGTAACATGGTAACTACTTAGCTAGCTACTACTGCCACGCAAAATCATGTTTGTACAGTTATGGTTACAGGCACTCTTTAGAGTATAAGTCATTTGCCAAAAAAAAGCACAATAAACAAAGTTTTCTTTTTGCCAGGATGATCTTGTAGAGAAAATCTGATATTGTGACAGCTATAAAGCCAACACAGTGTTGCTGCCCCCCTGCGAAATAAAAGAACAACTTGTCCAAAGTTTGATTCAGCCTCAGAACTGGATGTTGACATCAGAGCCCTTTGTGACTGCTCCCCAGCAATGCGCCTGGAATAGGAACTCATGTCACAGTGTGTCGTTTGACAGAAAATCTGATTGTTATTTCAGTGCTGGTTCCAGAACAGCTGCCCACTGATTTGTTCAGAATGTTTATATAACGTATACTGTAATAATACATGAATGAATTAAATTAAATGAACTGGTAATTCATTCTGAATATCAAGTTATTTCGTGTGGACATTCTCTCAGAAAAACACTTGTAATATCTGAGAAACTAGCTTTGTACATGCTGTACTGGAGAGAGGAATATTAAGAGAGAAGAAAGGGAGGGGTGGAGGGCATAGATGGAGTCTAGACATTTCACAGATTTGAACAAGTTAGACGCCGCAGCAACCAGTAATGACCTTTTCATTTTCATCTAAACATTTATAATACGTATGTAGACTTAAGTGGGCAACATTAACTTGAAATTTGTTATTTCCAATAGAGTTGTGCTGGTGACTGAGGACTATATTTCATTTCATAACCCCTCTTCAAACACTGAGCCATACTTAAACATAACATGGTCTAGGTCAGTGGTCCAGAATTTAAGATGAGGCTGGGGGCATCTTCAGACAGGTCCCTTTACTTATAAAAAATATGTTCAACATAATAACTCAGGAATGTGAGTCTAATCCATATACAGTTAAAATTTACCTTTTTCACAGCAGCCATTCTGATATGAAATAGAAGGATAAACACAGCTGTTAGCAGTAATGATAAATGTTCCGTTCCATTCATGTCAAACAGAGTCAGGATGCTGCTAGTGTGCATGACAGCTCACTGGAAAGACTGCTACACTAAATGGAACAAGACCCTAATTACTATCATTTGTAACACCTGTGTTTACCCTATTTCATATCAATATGGCTGCCATGAAAAAGGTTTATTTCGACTGCATAAAGATGTAATCCTGATAATTTAAAGTTTAATGATTAAGACAAGGTTGACTACACATCCAAATATCTCACATCTTGAGGTGAGAACATGTCTTGGTTAATTATTAAATATGGCACTTCTGATTTTGAGAAACCACAAGGCAGCTTATTCAAACATGGCGACTGAGGTAGATGTAGGCAAGCTTATCAGTATCTAAATGAATTCCTCTCACTTTGTTTCCAGGTATGAAACTATTGATGATGACTGATCATCAAATCTGTGGATTTGATGCACACGTTTTATGATTAAGGCTTATTGTTTTAGTCACAGCAAGACTAAGAGCAACAGCAATGTTAGCGGCTCTGTGAGGCTGCACTTAAGTAGAGCTGTGCTTTGAGCTAAATGCTAAATTCAGTGTACACAATGACAATGCTAATGTGCTGAAACATGTGGATGCTAAGTAGCTACTGTCCCAGTTCATTGTCTTAGTTTAGCACCAAGGGTCTCAAACTCATTGTGGCATGCCCCCCTTCAGAAGCGGGAAAAAAAAGTTCAGGGCGAAACTAATAAAAAAGGATCCAAGTTGAATTTTAGTGACATACGGGTCAGCGCACTTAGTTTGTTTATTTTCTCCACATAAATCATTAATTTTACTTAGTTTCACTTCATATTTTTTTGCCCAGTCCTCCACATGCCTCCTGCAGAAGCTTTGTATTCCACTTTTACCCCCACCACCTGCCCCACCGAGCCACAGCTAGCACACTAACATCTGCTAGTAAACTACAGCTGAGGCTGATGGAAAAGTGACAGTTTTGCAACTATTTGGCCATGAATAAGGTTTTGACAAAATTTGGTTTTTCACTTGATGATAGTTATTAAAGCTGGGGTAAAGTATCCAAACTGAAAAAACCTACCCCCTCCCCTCCCTCTAAAGCCACTCAGCCCAAACACATGAAGGCACGCTGCCCGACTGCTGCTGGTTTTCATATGAAAAAAAAATCCCCTAACATTAACATAATGAATGTAAAAAAATAACGCAGCACTTGTTAGCGCTCACAGCGGTCAAGTTAGTTTGAAATTCTGGCCGCACTGTCCCTGCCACTCTTGTGCGACAAGCTCACTATGGCTTTAGCAACATATCTGCCTCGGCTTATGGAAGACTCTGCATACAGAATGAGTGCACAGGTGGTGTGTGTACAGGCAGGCAGGTACGTAGCTTCATTCAGGCATATTACAGGCCTGCGACAGCCACAGAATCTGGATCTTTTTTTTTTGTCAGAGCATTTGATTTATTGATTTTTGTCAGGGTATAAAGAGCATTTCATGAAGGTTTGCAATATTTGTCTGACATTTCACTAAAAATTTAAAAATGTCCATCTCAAAGTAGCATCGGAGTAAAAGTCAGAGGATCAGCAAAGTAAGTAGCTTTGCCCACTGAGAGCTGTAAATGTCTGTCCAGGTGTGGAGTTGATATTTCAGTCAGGATCCAAGTGTTGGATGCTTGGCTAAAAATACACATAATTGTATGTAAAACAGCTCAATTCCCTTTAATTATATTTTTTCTGAACACATGTAAAACAGCATTAGTTGTGTGCACTCTGTACATGTTGCTTTGTAGAGTGAACACTGAAAGGGAAAGGCTGGTGTGTGGGAGAGCAAATATCTGTTCTCTGTCAGTCACACTTGTTCAGTGTCTGTCGTCTTTGTTCACTTGAATCAATACACCTATAAGAAGAGGAAAAACACCATCTGGTAGCCTTGTATCACACCTGTGAATTCAGATGTGCCTGCCGCCAACACATTGTATTAATGCTTGTTTCACAAGGCCTCGCTGACTGCAGGCAGCACTTCCAAACACAGACAGCAAATATTTCCTCATCTGTTGATTTCTTTATCTCTCTCCCATCCCGCAGGTGAACTTGGCGATCATGCAGAAGCAGCTTTCGGAGATGGCCATCGGACACCCGCGCCAGTCCAGCTCCAGCTCACGTCAGAACGGCTTCTCGGGAGGGGTGGGCGCCCTTGGCATCATGAACAACCGGTTGGCAGAGACTAGCGTGGACAGATAAGGGGGAAAACGATACAACAAAATGACCCGGATGAGGACGAATTGACAATGTGGACCGCCTCCCTGGGAAAAAAAAAAAAGAAAAAGATCTGGGTGGCGTATGAGACTCAATTTATGCCTACGTAATCCATCTTTTCCATCGACAGGCAAGCTGACCCCCAGCAGCTTAGAATCAAGCCCTCTCAGCCCACTCGTCTGCCAACAACATGGCTACATGAATGATGCATGGTAGTTTGCTGGAGTCTCACATCTGGACCAGGCTCAGTGTGCCGGAATGTTCCCCCGCGAGGACTTCAGTTGCCATGGTGATAAAAAAGCCTGCCTAGAGCCCTCATATCCGAGCCTTAAAGACCTGATGCACTACACGCTACTTCACACCTAACTGCAACTTCCACTCATCCACAGTACTCCACAATACTCACTATGAGTCTACCCACGTCCACTCTACTGTATCTGGCTCTGTAAAGGACACTAATGAGAAAAAAATAGCTTTAATAAAATGGGTGTTTCTTGGTTTTGTGTCTAGCAGTAGTTATTAAAATGCAACGAGAGGCCCAGTTCACTGATAATTTAATGTTTACCCTCGATGCAGAGTACATCATTTTACAATTAGACTATCATCATTCATGACTCAGACACAGCCATATTCTATGCTATTCAATAGCCTCCGTCTTTGGCGCCTCTTTTTATTCACCATCACAACAAACAGAAGACAAAACCTCCTAAGAAAACCTCAGTACAAACCAAACAGACCTATCTATCTCATGCTGAACGGGTCGTCTGGATGAAATCTATTATGTGAGGCTGCTGTTTACTTTGTGGTTTTGCTGCATATTATCCAAACACACATGCAGACATTTTAAGACCCTGATGTTGTCCAGGCTTGTAGGTGGTTGGTTTGATATAAAAAAAAAAAACGGTTCCAGGGTAGAGCTGCAATGATTAATCAAATAATCAATTATTAATCGATTAGATAAATCACCAACTGATAACAGGTGAATCGCTTTTTAATTTTTTACAAAGCTGAAATCAGAGAAGTTTGTCTTTTTTATATTGATTGAAACCGACTCAAAACAATGAAACGATGAATTAATCCCGCCACAATCTTGTCACTTGAAAAATGAGTCCAAACATGTGGCAGTCTTTCCTGTAAGAATTAAACTGTTGATTATTTTCTTGATTATTCAATCTGTGGTGAGAAAATGGTGATCGAAGCCCAAGATGACGTCTTCAAATGTCTTGTTTTGTCCACAACCCAAAGATATTCATTTTACTGCCAGAGAGGAGTAAAGACACCAGATAATATTCACATTTCAGACGCTGAAATCAGAAAATGTGGACATTTTTATTGAGAAAAAATGACCCAAAATGATGAACTCATTATCAAATATTTGATGCTTAATTTAATAGTTGATTAATAATAGATACATTTATTAATTGTTGCAGCTCTGGACCAAACAACTAACCAGTTACTCAAGAAATTAATAGAGAGATTAATCCATAATCATTAGTTGCAGCCCTATTCCATTGCTCATTGGTTGATTTTAGCTCAGCAATAATATGATTGTGCTTTTTCCTGCATTCAGTCGGGATTCACATTAAACAATAAGGACAGATGAGAATTAGGCAAACCTGCAAGCAACCAAAAAGGAAGAACCACTTGTGCACATTATATTACGTTTGATTTGGGGGGATGGTATATGCATCTTCGTTTTCTTTGTGAATGCACCTGAGAGGAAATTACAGGGTGAAAGCCCTCCAGGCTCCACTTCTGACGTCACCAGAGGAGCTTTTGCATGACTTAAGTGTGTCTTTTTTTCTCACAGAAAACGGGAGCAAAGAGAGGCAACAGGCTTTAATGCTGTCTTTCTGCAAAGAGACAAGAAGAAAGAATGCTAGAATATTTTTTGCACGGGGTTGTCGGGATTTTTTAAGCTGATTTCTAATGGTTGTGAGAGTACTATATCTGAGTCATCTGTTGCTTTTCACTTCACAGCGCACGCTGAGAAGAAGGAGGTGAGATCCAGATGGCACATGGCACTAATAAAACATATGCAGTGTAAAGACTGCGTTTGTATAAAAAGAAAGGAACACAATGTGATTGACCATTTGCTAAAACCCTCCTCCGACGGATAAGAACTGTGACAACCCACATTACAGCAAATCTCTGCATTTTTTGAGAGTTTAAAGGGCAGTGTCTGCAAACTCGTAAACACACAAGCACAAGTGAAAAGAGTGTATTAAACGGGATGTTTATGTGCCCTATCATAATCTCTTTTATTAGCATCTCCACTTAACTAGCATACTAGAGTAGTATTCCGCCTCTAAAGAGGTCATTCCTGCATTCCCAGGGTTCTGTGTTCCCCAGTTTCTTATGGCACACAATGCAAACATGACATGATGATGACGATGCTCCCAGGGCCCTATTTTCCTGAGCTCTATGTAGCACATAATTGTTTATTGTTCAGGCTTAAGAGAGGTATGAACTCAAGTCACATGACTTGGACTCAAGCCAAAAAATTTGATGACCTCAGACTCGACTTGGACAGCGAGTTCTCGACAACACTTGATTCCCAAGATCCTCGTTGTTTGAACCAATCCCACAGCATCCAATCAGGTTGCAGGAGATAATCATGAAGAAATAATATGTTACTGAGCTCCATTTGGGTAAAAAACATGCTGATCAAGGATCATTTCGTTTGCGTACCAAAAATACAAGGTGGACGACTAAAAACGAATTGCAGTGTGTAAAACATGCAGGCCACAAGAGTAGATACAAAACAACTTCCAACTTTTTCCAACTTTGAAGTTGCACAGAGAATGGTAAGTCGAGGCTCTGTTGAACCTGGTGAAGAGTGCATTATGGGTTGTTTAGGACTTGAAACTCAAAGTTTAGGACTTGGGACTTGAACTTGCCTATCTTGACTTGGGACTTGAGTGCAAAGACTTGGGGCCTACTTGTGATTTGCAAAACAATGACTTGGTCCCACTTCTGGGGGTCCAGCGTAGAACACAGGACCCTGGGAACATAGCTGCTCCCACTCCAAGGCTTAAGAGCACATCATTAGCACTCACTAGCACTATTACATCCACTGTGTAGCATTTCCCCGTTATGTGAAAGCCAGTCATAGAACTTTAGCGCATCCACCCCATTGCTCTTTACTGGATTTGAAGTTTACACTCCAGCAGTGACAGTCATGCATGCAGCTTTAGCCTCAGTCTTTTAGCACAATATGTTAGCCATGAAGCATAATCATATACAAGATTATCTTTTAAAAGAAATCTTGTGCTGGAAACAGTAAAAAACCCAGCCAGAGACAGCATTTTCAAAAAAGGCTAACTTTAGCTTAATTGGCTGCCTACAGCTGTTAAAGTAGTCGTGATTTCAGCCAAAATCAACAGTCACTGGCTAGAAATGAATTTGAATCTTTAGTAGTCGCTAAATCTGGCACTGTTATCATCGTGAACTGGATGTGTGCCGTGCGAGTTGGCGGAGCTCAGTGAACAGTCGATCGCTGCAGGTTTACAGTAATTTATCCATTTCAAGCAGTCCTTTGAAATGTATTTATATGTTCTACTCTTTCAAGGTCAAGATGTAAGGTGGATGTGAAGTACTGAAGCCCATCTTGTCTTTATGTATTTAACCTATGTGAACACTTTGCTGTCATCAGTACTAACACTGAGGTGTCAGCCTCATATTCAGCTAGTCAGTTCATCAACAGTACAGAAAGAGAAAATAACACGGTCATGAACACATCACCAAATACTGAAATCCAGCATCTTACACTGAATAATAAAACTGACAAAAATAACTTGAATCTAGCAGCCTCCACTCTTTGCTATGGAGACAATCTCACCCCAGACTGAATAACTCTGAAACAAAGATGTTGCTTTGCCATTGCCAATGTCCATGCACAAAAAAAAAAAAAATCACACACTCAAGTGCACAAACAAAACAGCCTAATAGAGAATCAGAGAATATGTCAAAGAAACTGTGCCTACACAGATAATAATAGCTTTGAACAAATGCCTGTGTGTTCCTGTCTGTATGTGTGTGTGAGAGAGAGAGAGAGAGAGAGAGAGAGAGAGAGAGAGAGAGAGAGAGAGACTCTGACAGATGCAGACATACAAAGACTCTTTGTTAAAGCTCTTTTTTGATTCACTGCAACTCCCAGAGTTACCGACACCGCTGTCATACCCGCCGAGTTGGAGGCAATTTGAAACACACTCTAATGGAACAGTCATGGGGTATTTGACAAATGTGGTTGATTCTGCTGGTGGTCACACCACTCACGATTCAGGGGGAATAAACTTCTAGGTGGCTATTTTATTATTATGTTCACAAAAGGTGTGCAAACTGAGTAAAAACGTGGCAAATACGCGGCTACACTTACACTGCAATTTTTTAGGATAAATGAAAGGTTGTATTTTCCCTAGTATTGAATTTGGGGGAAACAGGCAGTGATATATAATACATATGATATAAGGTGTAATATATGCAGTATTATACACATATTGAGTTCAGTTAAGGTCAGTGGCTGCCAAGCATTGGCTTTGCACTTATGCGGACATGTCTGATAAGAGGGATAGACAAATAGTAGCAGCCCTGAACAATTAACTAATTACCTTAATGACTTAATTAGGATGGCTGGGATGCTTTGTCAATGCTGTGTGCATAATTATTGATTTATCAAGTGCAATGGGGGGATGGAAGGGAAAAAAAGAAAGCAAGGTAATCTAATAGTCTCTGTGAGAACCAGGCTGTGTGATGGTGCTGGTCAGATATATGTGAGGAAGTGAGGTTGTGTCTTTCACCTGACTGTTAAACATGTTCTAGATAGCATTTGCCACATTGATTGTTTTACTCATCGTGACATACAATAAACTCACATTTAGTCATTTTCCTTCTTTTCCTGCTATAATAATGGCCCACATGAATACTAGTCAGCTGCAATGTGCAATTCTGTGCAAGTAACCATGACAACGCATGGCATGTGATGTTCATTATAAACGAGTTTAATAAAGTTATGAGGAAAACCTTCATTTACACAACATACAGTGTTATATTGTAATGAGTTTAAACTGTGAGGTCAGTGCACATGCTGACAACCGCGGGAGCTAAACTGGAAATCGTAGACTTGAAGGTATGATGTCATCAGATTACTTTCGTTTTAAATTAATCCAATACCATACAGTTTATTGTAATTCAAAGATGTTGTGTTTGAAATATTCCAGCCAAATGATTTCATTTTAAAGGTCCAGTATGTGAGATTTACAGGGGTTCATTGGCAGAATATGGAATGTAATATTCATAAGTATGTTTTCATTTTAGTAGGCTATAGTCACTGGAAAATAAAAATCAAGTTTTTGTTACTTTAGAATGTACCATTATCTACAGAGGGCTTGGTATGTGGATTAAATGGTATTTTGTTATTGCTAATTGTCCGGACCTCTGAACCTTTAATAAAAATCAGATGTGGACCTTTGAGTCATAAGTTTCAGAATTTCTGTCCACGCTTAGAAGGGGATAGTGACATGATGTTTGCGAATTGCAAGCTTACAGCTGGATACTAGATGTTCATGACCCCCTTATCCCATCTGCCCAAAACTGTTCGGGAATTACTTTATAACACATGAAAGTTACCAAACTCACATTAGGCTATATCACTGATACAGGTGATGTAATGTAAAATGCATTACCCAGGATAGCACACCATTTCCCATCATGCTGGACTGAGTGTTTGTGTTTGTTCGGAACATGGTAGTTTATGCTTAACTCAATATTTTTATTTAATTTTATTCTATACAACCATCTGGCAACCCCTAGACTGTGCTATGACCCTATTTGGGGTCCCAACTCCCAGTGGGGGTTACATAGACATTATGGCTACTGCCAAAATGTCTAAGAAGTTATTTTTAAAAAATCTAATAAAGGCTTACCCATTTAAAATCAATATATGCATCAAAAATAATGATGGACCTTTAAAATAATTTATAAATAAAAACTTAACTGTACAACATTGCACAAAGAGCATGTTTCTCGGGTCGAGTTTCACGGTGGACCGTTCCAGCGACAGCACGATTTTTGTCCTACTGAGGTGCCGTACCTCTGACGTCACTTCAGAGCGACAAGCAACAATGGTAAGTGAGCAAGCAATTTTCTCTCCGGCTCGTATATTTATTTTACTAAAACGCATTATTAAGCAATAAAACATCACTCATCGTGCTTTAAACGTCAATATTCGCGCTGCTGTGTAATTTGAGACGGTTTTATGTCTTGTTTATCAAATAACAACAGAATTAAAAGTAGGTATTGAGCCTATTAGCCGAAGGCTAGCTACGTTAGCTTTTTTCCATCGTTGGCAGCAGTCGTTCTCCTAGCTCTCATTAGCAGAGTCATTCATATTGTAGAGGCAGCGTTTTCTCTATTTCGGTGAAATGTGTCACGTATTTTCGTGGATGACATTAAGGTAGTAGAGTTTGTCTTTTCATTAATACAAGCTAACGTGTTAAATTTTGCTATCCTGACAGGTGACAGAGACCTGAGCTAACTGTACTGTAAACAGCTCGGCTAATGAATTAGCGTTATTTAGCTAGCAGGGATACTCGCTGTCTATAACGGTCAAAATGCTCTGATTGCTACTTTTCCACTTTTCCTCTGTTTTATAAATACATGTATTATGTTATTCTAGGGTCAAAGCCAGAGTGGAGGCCACGGTCCAGGAGGAGGCAAGAAGGATGACAAGGTGAGAATGACACAGCTTCAGCCAGCTAATGCTTGAATCTTCTTGTTTAACCAGATATACAGTATGAAAATATATAACCGCTAAACTAAACGTATTATGTATAATTCTTTAAAGATGGATTCACACGACACTTTGTAATATATGATAAACCTTCCAGCAATTAATCACTATTTTTATATAGTAAGTTTTGTTTTTGAAGAAGTACAAGAACATGATGAAAACGTTACGATTAAGGAGCCATTCATTTACAAAATATATGATGAACAGCCTGAGTTGTCTTTCCTCTTTCAGTCAGCCTCATTCCACAGTGTGCATTAAAAGATACATACGCCAGTGGATCTTCAAATGCACAAAAAATTTATGTATTTTGGTACTGAACATAGAAATTAGTGGTGTCATGATTTGATTTTTCAATGTAAACATTGTCTTTTCTGCACTGACAGATATGAAGCCTATGACGTCTTGATTTTTAAATCAGCAGATCATTGATTTCATGCCCTGACATCTGTCATCTACATTTTAAAAATTTTACATCTTCTTTAAAAAGATAGTCTGTATGGTATTAATGTGTTATAGAACAGCCAGAAAGCTTCACTGTGTTGTCTTTGAAGTGCTGTTTTCTTCTTTGTGTGTTCGACACTACAAGTAGGCTAGGGTAGAGAGAAAAAAGAATGCTGCTTCAATAGTTCTTGAAATATTTTCAACTTAATATTGAAATTCTGACACCTCGAATTGTATTTTATTCTTTGTAATTCTAAGAGCTCATCGAATGTAGAAATCCTTTTGTTTTTTGATACATTTCCACCCAACACCAACTAAAATGGAAGCAAATGAAGAAGAATTTATCCCTGCCTTACGAACTCAAAAGTCAAGTCAAAAGTTTTGGCAGTGCCTTAGCTACAGGGTTCCACCTGTATTGTTTATAGATAGTAGTTTTGCACAATCCTCTACATGGTTAAATTTGACCAAAGTAAGTGTTTGTCATTTTTCAGAGAACTGAATTCTGGTCTGTAATCAGTGACTGTTCTGCAATTTTATACACTTTGCAATGTCTTCCAGTGGGCCAGACTCGACCTGCGGGCTGAGCGTTTGACACCCCTGTACTTCAAGCTTCATTCAAAACTTATATATGTGTTTCTGGCTATAACCTTTACTACATTTGTCGCCTGATTTTGTCCCCATTGAAGGATAAGAAAAAAAAGTATGAGCCTCCAATTCCCACCAGAGTTGGCAAGAAAAAGAAGAAGACCAAAGGACCAGATGCTGCCAGCAAATTACCACTGGGTACGGGACTGAAAAAGCTGAAAGTTGTGAAGACAGGTTTTATCTGTCTTGTATCCTGTATCACCTTTTTGAGTTATGTCATTTGTTACTATACTGTATGTTATCAATTCTTACGTCTCCAGCCTAGCTCTATTTGACTTTGCTGGACACAAGTGGATGTGTAGCAGGTGCTAATTCCATTCCTTGCTGACATCCCTGGTGGAGAGATTGTAATACTATTAAAACTCCAGATGTGGCATTACTGAATAAAAAGAAAATGTGGAGACAGTAACACAATCTGATGTTAATGGTCAGAGGAAAAGCATCATAAAAAGCATCACCTCGACGTTGGCATTTGCGGTTGAATCAAAGTGTTGTTTATATGATTTTTTTAAATGTCCCTTGTTTGCCTTTCAGTCACCCCTCACACTCAGTGCCGCCTGAAGCTGCTGAAGCAGGAGCGGATCAAAGATTACTTACTGATGGAGGAGGAGTTCATCAGGAACCAGGAGCAGATGAAGCCTCTGGAGGAAAAACAGGAGGTTAGCACTTGTTACATATATGCCTCACTTGCTTCTCTGCTGTATATTTGGGTTTAATGTAGATAACGGGTTATAATCGTTACAGGAGGAGAGGTCAAAGGTGGACGATCTGCGTGGGACTCCTATGTCAGTGGGTACTCTAGAGGAAATCATTGACGACAACCACGCCATTGTTTCCACCTCCGTGGGATCGGAGCACTACGTCAGCATCCTGTCCTTTGTGGATAAGGATCTACTGGAACCCGGCTGCTCTGTCCTGCTCAACCATAAGGTAACATTCAGTGAGAGAGTCCTTATTTTAAACTTGCCTTTTTAAAAATGCATTACATACATTTTAATCAGTATACCCTTTATTATAAATAGTTTCAAGACAATAAAAAAGGAATAATTACAGTGACATAAGATCTTTATAATGTTTAGAGTCGCCAAGTATTCGCCAATTCCCTGAAACACTTACAACAGCACACAAAACAAAGACACCTCACCTCTCTATTTTTGCGCTTCACTTGTAGGTTCATGCTGTGATTGGGGTGCTGATGGATGACACTGATCCCTTGGTGACAGTGATGAAGGTGGAGAAGGCCCCACAAGAAACCTACGCTGACATCGGAGGACTGGACAATCAGATCCAGGAGATCAAGGTATATCAGAAATGCACTTAAACCCGCCACATAAAAACAGAGCCCAAACTGTTAGTTTAAAAAGTATATGATTTTAATTATTCTAAATTAAGAGAGTCAAACAATCTATAAATCTAAAAAGGGGCAACATGCGTGTAAACAAATAATTGGCTGCTCTTTCAGCACTGGACTAAAACCATGTCATTAATAAACAGTTAAAGATTTAGTCCATCTTTTCCTTTGACACTGAGGCTCACTGGGCAGTTTGTTGTTGTTTTCTACAGGAGTCAGTGGAGCTGCCTCTAACACATCCAGAGTATTATGAAGAGATGGGCATTAAACCCCCCAAAGGTGTCATCTTATATGGACCACCTGGTACAGGTAAGGGCTTCCATTAAACATTTTACCATCAGCAATTTTCAATTCAAAATGATACATTTCCTTTCATTTATTATGCTCAGACAGTAGTGAAAGTGTAATTAACAGACAAAATCCTTTTGCTGGGGACTGAAGTAGCATTTTTCCCACTGACAACTTTGGTATAGGCTACTTTATTAATTATAAAATAACAGACATTTGAAACATTTTTGTATTATACTCAGGACTGTGATGATAAATGCATTACCGTAATACTGTAGTCGTGTGATCCCTACTGCAGGGTTGAGCTCATTACTGTCATCATTACAAATTTTATTACAAAGGTCCAGTCATGTTATTTCATGGCACAATGTGTGATATACGTATGGACATATTAATACATCTTTGAATCAGTGCTGTCACACACATTGCCAGTCAGGAGCACAACCTCTGATTGGTTGACTCTCAACACAAGGCATCATGGAATGGCTAGTGGACATGCTGACTAGAAATAGATAAATTTGCATCAAAGTGTCAATCCCGCAGGAATATGTTGCTTTTTCTGACCTCAGCACATGTTGCTAACAGGTAAAAGCTTCCACGCAGAACGCGAGCTTTTGAACATCTGCGTTATGTGCATTAATCTACATAACATGAAGGCTGCATGCACCAGGCTGTGACCTCCGTATCATAAAGGTTTGGCATAAGAACGTAGTCCTACTCCTTTACTCCATGTTGTAGAGAAATAAGACAAATAAATGAAGGCTGAACAAGCATAAGCAATCAAATTACACTCTTCCCCCAGTATGATTTAAGGCTTTGACATTCAGTTTTACAAGTATATGGTAGTAGAATGACATATATATTTATACCCTAATGATTTTCCAATTCAGTCACATTAGTTTGAAGTTAAATGAAATTCAGACATAAAGGTGTTGTTACCTCAGTTTGACATCGCAGACAAATTCCATTTGGCCATTAGGGACCTTTTGTAAAGGGCACCACAACAGGGAAGGTGAGAAACCGCCACTAAGCGCCTGCAGCCTCTCCGTAATGCCACAGATAAAAGTGCTTTGTAGTCAGTGTTACACCGTTGTGATGATTCAAAACAACAAAATAAAACGGCACCTTCAGCAGCTGTACGAAATATCCTTTATATGGCCTGAATAGTTTCATCAGTGCTGTATAATTACTAAACTGCTGCCTTTGTGCTCTTGTCACCCTTTGTCACAGTGTACAGCATTCAAAAACATTTTACAACTTAACTACTCAAATCTGTTCTTCACTGAATAGTCTCATTAATGAAAGAAGTAGAGGTTAAGTGAAGTGCACTTCACTTCAACTTGGCTGTGAATTTCAATTCAGTCGCTCCATTCTCCTCAGTACTTTTCTAAAGAACTACACATCATTACTGGTATAAGTAGAATAGAACAGAATTAAGGTTTAATTTCCACTCAAAGGCAAGGAGAAGAATTCAAGGTTTAATCTTTGTGGATGTCAGTGGTCATACATTATTGCACAAAGTTAAAATGTTTATTGTCAGAATATGGGGAGAATTGTGAGAACCATTTAGACATAGTGTGCATAATTATAGTAGGAGAGCCAGTCTTCAGTTGCTGTAGTGCTGCTGATGGCACACTGCCGTGTTTTGAACCTTTGCCACCTTTTACTTAATGAAATAATAAAAGAATTAAGAAATAATTTTGTTAAGCCCAGACCATCTCTGCCAGCCAGAAAACAAGTCTGGAAATGTGAGAAGCCCTCAGTGTCTTTACGTGTGAAAGAAGCAATAAGGAAATGTGTTGCATCTAGAGGACAGTAGTTTCACTATGTCAAAAAATTAGGGATTTTTTCAGAAAATCTGTCAACATGTTGGCAGTCTGATCTTAGGTCAGTACCTTGTTACTTGCATGATAAATTATGTCCAACTTTTGTGGTACCTGCAAAAAATTTTTTATTTTTCCTTCATTTGGTTGTTTTTTAAATCCGTAAACAGATTTTAAAATGATACGTATGCCAAATGAAATAAGACATTTAAAGGAGATATGAGATATGTTAAATAGAATCTCATGAGAAACTGCCTAAATCAGAGATTCCCAAAGTGTTGGCTGCGGCCCCCTGGTGGGCTGTGAAGGTACTGGGGTGGCCATCAAAAATTAATAGGTGTTTTTTTTTGTAATTATGTTTGAAATCACCATAAAATATTTCTATTAAATATTTACTTTTTAAAAAGTAATCAGAACTTTAAAAAAAAACAGCCATGGCATTCAAAATACGTTATTCTTAATTTTTCAACCTATATTTACAGGTGTTATATTATATTTGACCTTTATCTCGGCAGTGGCAGGGAATCATTGGTTTATAAATTGTTACATGTATGCGAATGGATTATCAGTTTGCACGGCCGTGTGCCATATGTCCATGTTTACATGGAATTGTTCAGTTTATGAGATAAGAAATATGTAGGGAAATCTGTCTGTGTGTTGATCATGGGTCACAGGAAATTATGTTTTGGTCAAAAGCTTTTCATCGTTCCCATACCTCAATGGATAAATCAACAATAACTGATAACAATTACCTGAATACTGGGCTACTAAAATAAAACTAGCAGTGAACATACTGCCGAGGGTTGATGCTGGGAACATCTTAACGAACTATACTTCAACTGTCCTTACCAGGTAAAACGCTGCTCGCCAAGGCTGTGGCTAATCAGACATCTGCCACCTTCCTGCGCGTGGTGGGCTCAGAGCTGATTCAGAAGTACCTGGGAGACGGCCCCAAGCTGGTGAGGGAACTCTTCAGGGTGGCAGAGGAGCACGCGCCCTCCATTGTCTTCATTGATGAGATCGATGCCATTGGCACCAAGAGGTACACAGACATCTACTTAAAGCTATTTCAGACAGAATGTGAGAGACTGAGTGGATCAGAGAAGTGATAATGTATCACATATGGTGCTGAGGAGTCAGGAGTGGATGACAAGGTGCTGGATGAGTAAGTGTGATAACAGGCTATGGTTTAATATTACTGTTTTATTTTTATTCAGTACTTAGGATGTTAACATTTCAGGTTGAGTAACTTTCTTCATCATCTGACTGAAAGTGTGTCTCTGTTTGAGACATTTTAACATGATGTAGGTGTATAAAACTGTACAATGTACAGAGTTTGATGAAGGGATAGCTCATGTTATCTGTTGTGGTGTTATATGAGGTTCTTTTTGATAGTAAATGCATTACATACAGAAGATAAAGTCTGGCAAGCCCCCAGTTTGGAGAGGCAGAGAGGTGCATACGCGTGGAATTTAGGCAATGTACTGCTTGTGGACAGGGTCAGCAAAAAAACATATTTTAGCCACTTAAAAAAGACCCACATACAAAATTCTACATCAGTTTAAGTGTGCTCTATATATAGAATATTTTTACTGCTCTACTTTGCTATCAAACAGCCTTTTCTGAAGGGAAAGTGTCATTATATAAGTCAGGTATTGCTCTCTCTAAACCAGCCAAACTCCATAGGCAAAATTAGTATTTTTATCCCCCAGAACACGGGAGTTGCTGGTCTACCACTGTCTTGATCTGTTAGTTTGTTTGTGTTATTGTGTGACTTCTGCTTCTCCAAACTGGGCGCGTGTAGGCCGCCATCTACTGCAGGTAATACACTGACTATTGATAAGTGCTTCATACAACCACACTAGTGGTAATCTGATCAGTAATCTGATCTATCCCTTTAATCAAAGTGCAGTATGCACTTAACACTTTGCAAGGATAGCATGATGTAATGCAGTATCTGTCGCTTTTTCCTTTCTTTCATTACAAAAGACAAAGGATCAGAGACAAAACACTGAAGAAAATACAAAAGCGAAATCTTTATTTGTCTGCTCGAGCTCACTGTTGGCAGCAAAATGTGAAAAGATGCAAACATTTTTAGGTTGAATATTGGCTGACTTGAATCAATGAGCCTGTACAGGATTTTAAGTTAGCTGTTGACTCATGAAAATAATGAATGAGCTTGTGCTGGAGATGTGGCCAGGCTTTTTGCCTCATGTGGAAAAGTCAGCAAACGGCTGAGTTAAATGGGTCAGTGAAAACAAGACTGCAGCATGGACTAGTTTGGGGTCCTTAGAGTCTGGGGATGTAGGGCAATGTAGTGGAATCTATAAAATGTGACGGTAAATGTTTCCTGTCTCTGTAATGTAGGTATGACTCGAACTCTGGCGGTGAGAGGGAGATCCAGAGGACCATGTTGGAGCTGCTCAATCAGCTGGATGGCTTCGACTCGCGGGGAGATGTTAAAGTTATTATGGCCACCAACCGGATAGAAACCCTGGACCCAGCCCTCATCAGACCTGGTTAGTAGCATCCCCTTTACAGCTTGTAATTAATGGGACACTTTGCATTAAAATGGGATTTGTATCTGGATATGTTACTACCTTTAAACATGAGAAACGCTGTCTATGACAAATTCTTCATTATTTGTCTCCTCTTCTAAAGTGTAACGTAAAACTATCTCAATACCACCACAGCCAATACCACTTTATGAAAAGAAATTCAATTTGATAAAACATCTAAAGGACCAACACAACGCAGAGTTCAAGGAGTTTGCTAATGCTAGCAGCGGGAAATAACAGGAACAATTTGTTAGATTTAGAAATGAGGAACATTTAATGACAATAAAAGCATTTTTAAAAGCATTTTTAAAATCATTTTAAGAACTGTAATGGCATTATTAAGTACCCATTTCAGTACTTGGTATTGTCAAGTACCTAAACATAAGTTGATTTTTTTTTTTTTTTTTTTAAGTTTTATAAAAAATATTGTCAGTTTGTTCTGGTGCATTGCAGTATAGCCCGATATGCAAGCAGGTTAGCTGCTCAGATTAGTACAGTGCACATGTCACACAGTATTTGTGACTGTTTGTACCTACCTGAGATCCAAGAGTGCCTCCAGATGTTGTCAGGCAGATCTAATCATGAAGTGTTTGCACCTTGCATTAACACAGTTTTTCCTTATCTGGAGAATGTGCCCAGATACAGATCAGTGGTTAATGGAGTGTAGTGAGTCTGAATGGGTCTGATTCTGCCTTTGGTCGTCACTGACTCTGTGTCTGGTCAGATATTTAAAGTTAGTCTTACAATCATTTTGGAAGTAGTTGTTTTCTGCTGAGTCATGGCAGGAAGTGGAAATTGTGTGAGATTTTGGCAAACAAAACACCATGCTAAAGGTGGTCATGTATATACCAGAAATGAATTTACTTACTCTTAAAAGTATAAAATTCTTTCTCATTATTATTCTTAAAAGAAATTAATTAGGATTTCCTTTTTTTTTTCTAGTTTAAAAATCTTGCTAATTAAAAAAAACGATTCTTCACCTGACCTCAATACATATTAAGTAATTTATTCATTTAGATATGCACTGATTGTTCCTCATTTACATTAAACAGTATGACCTGGTGATCACTGATCAGTACTGTGAAAGTGAAGTCTGGGCAGAATTCTCACAAGCAAAGACATTTCTTCAATTCCTTTGATACTTAATTATTAATTAATAGTTGATAAAACAAACAAATATGATTAGTCTTTGATCAACTGGCACACCATTATGTTTGCCAGTCAAATATGTTTCCTCTGGAGTCATCAGCCTTCATCTACCGAATAAAATGTCATAAACGTTTGAAATTGGCAAATCTGTAAGAAGCTCTTCACAGCAGCTGTTTATGATGTTTCTGTCCTCTCCTCCTCCTCCTCAGGGAGAATTGACCGGAAGATTGAGTTTCCCCTGCCAGATGAGAAGACCAAAAGGAGGATCTTCCAGATCCACACCAGCCGCATGACAGTAGCAGATGATGTCACCCTCGATGACCTCATCCTGGCTAAGGATGACCTATCGGGAGCAGACATTAAGGTAAGAGTGAGACTGTCCACTCGCAGCCGCAGACTGGTTTTTATCTATGATCACAGCAGCTAGATTCAAAATCAGTTTCACTTTTTGATCAACTGGAATTAGAAATGATCTGACGACTTCACTCCTAGAAATGCAATGGTATCTGTGGGAGAACACTGTCTTGACATAAGAGCGGATTAAGCAGCATGCTTAATTGGGGGTCCGTCCAATCGAACCACAGCCTGGCACTGTAGATATATTCTGTCTGTTTTTCTTAATTTGCTGCAGCTTGATTCTCTGACTCCAGCCACTTATTGATTTGTGTGAGCTGTTGGGAGCGAGCCAGTTCACACTGTGGCTCAGCAGAGAGGAGAAAACAATATGAAGCTGTCTGAAGGGGAGCCACAAAGCCTGATTTTCTACGTTATTGTGGCATCAACACTTCTTAAATCGTGTTACATCCTCCATTAAAAAAAACATCCAATCCACAGTGTTTACTGTACAGTTTGATCTCTTACTGTCAGTGACTCAATTCTGCCGCCCTCATGTGGGATCTGACAGAATTACACTTTTAGGTGTTCTCTAGCTTTCTGTTGGATACTTTTCTTGGATACTTTTGCATGGATTTTATTCAACATCATCAACATTATCATGTAAATTATGTCATTTACAAAACATTTACTGGCCTATCTGATATTTGAATGTTCAAAAACTTCATATGACCCAAAGTGTACAAAAAAGAGTCATGTGAGACCTCCACCCAATCCACAGCTCTTATCTTGTGCTTGTCAAACCTGCATGGTGGTGCATGAGATGTGCCTCTAAGTTCAACCTGTGATCTGACCTGTGCTTAGTTTCAATTATGTTTTGAAAAATTAATTTGAAGTTGTCCTAATAGAATAAAAGTTGAATTTAAAACTACTACCATTAGATTATATAGTTTAAACTGTAAACACAGCATTGTCTAATAAATTAATA
>JAJHUR010073246.1:23946-68118 GCA_027495735.1 Lutjanus campechanus
TTTTAAGAACTGTAATGGCATTATTAAGTACCCATTTCAGTACTTGGTATTGTCAAGTACCTAAACATAAGTTGATTTTTTTTTTTTTTTTTTAATTTTTTTAAAAAATTTTTTTTTTTTTTTTTGCGCGAGTTACCAGTTTACCCTGTTAAGCAGGAAAGGTAAACATACATGGTTGGGCTATATGACAACACAAAGCACACCATTGTTTCTGCTTTTTGTTCCCACTATATTAGAATAAGCTTCCACACCCACTCTTACTCTTCCTACACAGTGTATTACACCTAAGGATTGGTATTGCTAGGATTTTATCAATAGAGATACTGCTTATCAATTATCTTTCTGTGTTAATTGGGGCTGGGAATCGTTGGGAAATTTTCCATACAGTTCCTGATACCCCGGCCTCGATACCGGTTCCTGGAGAGTACTTTTTTGGTACAAAATCCATTTTAACAAAAAGAAAAATACATGATACATGAGGATACAGTTACTCACTTTAAAGGAAAAAGCTGCTCAGAGACCTGCTGGTAAAAAAAATAAATAAAACAATGATCTCTAACTCTGGGTGTAATGTACTGCTTTTCCTGCATGCCTCTAATGATGTGTAATGTTTAAAAGCCTATGACCAGCATTACTGGATCTCGGAACAAGCATGCTGCATGCTTAATGGCTCACTGACCAATAAAATAAGCCATTTTTCAATACTTGAAAGCATTGAATCAGTTTAGTCAGTGACATTAAAAATACTGAAGTTCGGTACTTGATATTTTTGTAACAATAACAAATGTTATCTTGACTTGATGACCTTGAGCCGGTCGCAATTTTATTTGGCTAATCCCATCAGTATCTGAGTTGGAGGCTGCATTGAAGATGCAATGTTAAAAATTAGCTGCAGGAACCACTTTGCTAAAGCAGTTGAACATGCTGCTCTGTCTCCGATTTTTATCGTGCTTCAGGAAAGTGAGCCCACATTTTTGAACATTCAGCCCTGTCTCCTCTCTTGACTGGAGAGCACAGAACACAGTCATGCAATGCAAAAAGTAAATGCCTGTAGCTGGCAGCGTCATCATCATTAGGGGCTGGTTGGTGTGAAAATGCCAGCCACGTTAGACTAAATTGACGGTGCATAAAGATAATAGCAGCACTGTTTGTCCAGAAGCTTATCAATATTTCTCTACTGACCCATCAGAAACTGTTACCAATTTAGTAGCAGCTCTAATTACGTTCTTTTCTTTCACAGAAACACTTGTTAACGCTGAACTCGAGCTCTGACACTTGTTCCTCTCTCCCTCTCACTGTGTCCTCCAGGCCATCTGCACAGAAGCCGGCCTCATGGCTTTGCGAGAGCGACGTATGAAAGTCACCAACGAAGACTTCAAGAAGTCCAAGGAGAACGTCCTGTACAAGAAGCAGGAGGGCACGCCGGAGGGGCTTTACCTGTAACCTTCAAACTTTTACTCACTCCCCCTCCGCCACCATCCTCACCCCTACTCTATCTATCGCTGTGTGAAAGAGAGGAGGCAGCAGTTGAGTTGTCTGTCTCCACAGAGAGAGTTTTGATATATTTTGTGCATGTCATGTCTGGCTTTTCCCACTCTCCTATTACCGTTACTTGTAAAGACAATAAATAAAACAAACAAAAAAAATAAATAGTCCTAGCGTGTTAGTCATCTGTTTTTATCCTTTTTTTTTTTGCACATCTCAAATCTTGTTTGCACAGAAGCAGCATCTGTTAGCATCTGCTTCTTATTAGATTCCTGTATACTGAGTTCATCGCCGTGCTCTAATATCTTGAGATAATTAATCACATGAATTATTCAGTTAGTTCAGTCTTTGTTGTCACCCTCTGTGTCATGAACAGGATCAGTGGTATCAATATGCAAAGTCATGTTTTTATTCCTTGGGTCTTCCTCGCGTACTTCACCTGTTATTTCAACAGCCTGGAGACATGAAATAGCCCTGAAGGAATTGCCCATCCCCTCCTTTAAAAGACATATTCTTCACTAATTACTAGAATATTCCATATTACTCCCACACACATGACAGCGCAGATGCACATAATTAAATCGCAATGAGATAAAAGACCCTGACTGTCGCATTTTACTTCACTCAACACACAAGTGTTTCCTGAGCAATAGAGAGAAGTTAAAGTGAATTTTGGTGCATGTTTTGGTTTCTGGGTATGAGTACAGCCTGTGCTTTGATTTTAAAAACCAGCCTGTACATTATTACAGCACGGTTAAGTAAATCCAGCTAAGCTGCCCCTTGCTGCAGTCTTGACACACGGAGAACAGCAGCGTTGATTTAATTCCTCTTGATGTGGAGCCATGTGTAACTCAGTGCTCAGCAGAAAGTGGCCCCCGTGCAGCAGGCATCGAACCACTTTACAGGGCCATCTCCGGGCTCGAGTGAGGACGGGGCTGCTGCCGCTTGCTGCAGCAGCCCCCCTCCTCGGAAACACTCTCTCCTTATTAAATCAGTCACGCATTTCAAACCGCAGCTCATACATCGCAGCGCATTCAGCAAATGGAAGAAAAAAAAAAAAAAACATTTAAATCAAGCGTGGCATGTTGGGCCTGAGAGGCTGGGAGGGTTACAAGAAGAGGGGTGTGCGTTCTAATGAGGCATTTGCCCTGTCAGCTCAAGGCAAACTCTGGGTTGGGTATTTCTAAAACGCCCCCGTGAGCGCACAGACACTGATGGGATGGAAGGGGAGATGATACGGCAGGGCTGATCGTGGTGCTGGCATTCTCTGAAATGTCACATCCACATTATTGTTCATTCATGATGTGTACAGATTGTGCTCTAGATAATAGTGCTCTGCATAAAAGGCTTGTTTTTAAGGTGAGTTCCAAAACACATCAAGGAATAAGGGCCTTTCAAAAGAAATCCTTCAGTATAACACATACTGGCTAAAATATAACTGCCATGGAGCATTTTTAGATATACTTGGTTAGCTAAAGCTGCTCTTTATTTGTATTTGGTTGAAATATGTCTCAGATCAGCATATTTGCATTGCAAATTCTACAACAGTCATTAGTATTGTTTATTCTGATAGGCTCCTGTGTGGGTACTGACTAATTCATAGCAAACACCTCAGGCCTTATTTTATTCAGCGTCTTAAAAGGCCAACAAGGGGTTTAAGGTGAGTAAACTGAACTATTGCCATTTCCAATGCCTGAGAAATTTATACTGAACAAACATATAAATGCGCCACTTCTGTTTTTGCCGTCATTTTCAATGATTTGAAGAAAAAGTCTAGTTCTTCATGTGTGCACACAAAAGGTTTATCTCTCTCAAATTTCGTTCACAAATTTGTTAAAATTGGTGTTGCCGAGCTCTTCTCCTTTGCCAAAGTGCGCCTTGGACTGGTCACAATAAAATGCCACTCTGGAATGTGCAGTTTTATTTTGAAAAAAGACATTTATTAAGACACTGAACTATGGCAATTTTACGCAGGGCTACATATACCTCTTTTTTTTCCCAGGAGGGCAAAGTCAAGGCCTACACTGCTCTGCCTCCGACTGGCTGGTACTCGTTGGGTTAAGACATGAGGATTGATTGGTTAGGGCTAGGGCAAGAATATCAGGGCAAGCCAATCAGAGGCAGAGTAGGGTGCCTACTCTGCATTCCAATATCCATGCTACCATACTTTATAGTATGCCAGGAAAAGATTTAGTTTGTCCCAGTACACAGCATGTCAAGTACAGTAAGCCAGAGACACTGGAATGTCCTAATGCATCCAGTCACATTTTGCAGTATGTATGTAGTATTCTGGCTAGTCTCACCCACAATCCTCTCAGATGGATGTGTGAGCAAGAGGGTCACGGTTAAAGGCCCAATCTTATGATGAAGTAGTATGTATGCATACTGTGTGCAACAGTATGTACTTTGTAAGGCCAAAAAAGTATGCGATATGCAATGTAGCTTTAATAACCGTAGCTCTGTGGGAAATAGCCATAGTTCAGTGCCTGATAAATGTCTTTTTTTCAAGATCAAACACCACATTTTAGAGTGGTCCTTCATTGTGACCAGTCCAGGCCACACCTGTGCAACAATCATGCTGTTTGATCAGCATCCCTATATGCCATATATATCATTTTAACAAATTTGTGAACAAAATTTGAAAGAAATTAACCTTTTGGTTGCACAGAAGCCTGAGATATTTTATTGCAACTCGTTAAAGTTGGGAGCGAAAACAAAAGTGCTGCATTTCTATTTTTGCTCACATAGTTATTAGAAGATTAACAAGTGCCCTCCCCTCTGCCAGTGACAGGTTAAACTGGGCAGAGCTTCATTGTGAATGTCTGTGACCACAAAGGGTGAAGAAATGTGTGTTTGTCCCAGTGTGAGTCTGGCGGAGACGCAAAGCAGCGGGAGAAATGTATATCTGCTTATGTAACAGCTATTTCTCCTGTTAAACAGGGCAAAACGCTGAGCAAATTCAGTAAGAAAGTTCCGATTAGTTCCAGCAGATTAACACATGAAATAGCTCGACTTTAGTTAGAGTTACTTGACCTGATGAGGGGACTGAAAAACAGCCTGGACTCAGACTGAACTGCAGAGATTTGCTCTGTGGTGCTAAACGTTTATCTTCAATCCCTAACAAATTAACACAGGAAAGGAAGAAGTTTGTTATTCGGCTGCTGGACAGTTAGGGGAGACCAGGGGTGGTAGCAGCTCAGTGGTTGTTTGTGGAAGATCTCTCAAACTTCGATACATGGTACCCATATTTTTCTATTAGAAATAAAAGTCACTTGGACATCTTCTACACAATCACAGATTGTGTGAGTTAATGTCATATACAAAAAGCTCTGTTGTTACAACTTACCCGACTACTGGGACGAGTTGTAACACTAACTGAGGATAGATGTAACAATGAGAGGTACACACTATCCAATTTGTGAAATTGTGTATCTACAAATACAATGAATGCTGGGCATCAAATAATCTTGACAATGTTGCTCACAGAGACATGCCACTTCTCCTGTGAAGGAGGAAATGGAGTTTATGATATTAATGACATCACCACAGCACAAATTCTAATTGGTCAAACTGACAGTGTTACAACTAACCCAGGGTTACAACTCTCCCTGGTCCCCCCTACCTTATTATTCACTGTCAGTTGTCTAATTTCAGTGTTGAGAAAAGTGTTTTTAAAAAACAAAACAAAACAAACAAACAAACAAAAAGTATTACAGTCTTGTCAGTGTTCAGAAGTGATCTTTTCTTTGAAATAAAACCAAATTGCCCACCAAGCTACTAACACACTTCCGTGCATTTAAGACTGGGCTTATATGAGGGTTCATACTTTTCATGTAATGCATTTTTGTGGCTTTATCAAGATGTGCCATCTCTTCCTTCCTGAACAACTTGTTCATGATCTCTACACTTTGTCCACTGGGTGGTGCTTCTGTCAGGTGCACCTCACACACTCACACAGGCTGGAGGATTACAGTATATGTGTGTAGATTATGACAACACAGCGATACTATCTGCTTTGCCCAATTCTGCGTCGTCATTCCACTTTAAGTTCACTGTGTTGTGTTCAGGAGGCATGTGTTAGCCTGAGCAGCTGACACAACGAGCTCGGTTTATTTTTAATGAAATGCAACGCACCTCGGTTGTGTACCGTTTAAATAAGTAGGCAGCAGCCCTGCCATGCTTCATTGTTAATTTCACGTAGGCCTACCAGACTTTGTAGTAGCCAATAGTAAGTCTGCGCACTTCCCATATCGAGCCTATCAAACATTTACCCCGCACCAATGAAAACCTGTCGCATTTTCCCTCCGTTTCCCCCAAAAGAATCTAAATAATTACACACACTAATAAAGCAGAGGAGACGCGGCACTAAAAGGTGCGTTGGTTTTTAAGATTCCTGTATTTATATTTATTATATTTCCATCAAGTGCCACTGCCTGGTGCAATGCAGGTCCCGTGTAGCCAATCGATGCGGCCGACACATGGAGTATAATATTGCAGGTCTGCAGCGGCCAATCAGAAGCGCCTTCACACACCGGCACAGCAAATTCTCCAGTGTCAACCAGGCTGCTTCCTACACTAGAGGTATCCTTCCGCGGCTGCAAACTAGTGCCCCGTGTTGGGAGAATCTAACTCTCTTTCTGGCGTAATGACGCGCCAGATGGATAGATGGTAGATTCATAATGCACCATTGGGGATTTGAGGTTGTTTATGTGAAGGTCATTAGGAGATATATTCAGGGAAGCGATCTCAATATGATCTGCTCCCATTTAAAGGCACAGTCTGCATTTTTTGTAGCCTATGAGTTTGATTATGGTGTTCAAAATTGCACCATATGGCAATATAATTACAAATAAATACTTAAACAGGTCTTTAGTGGATTTATGTATAATTGCTGCTTATTTGCAACTTTAGTTTGGAACCCTGGTCTTATATTGTAATAGAATTATATTCATAATTATAGTCATTTTGCCAAATGGCCACCCTCTCACACATCAGTAATTTATGACTGTTGATTTCTTTTGTCACAATAGAGACATTGCATTTTAATGATTATGATTATCAGCCAGTTGAAAATGGGGAGAAAATCACAGATAACTGACAATTAGCCCACTAAAAGTCACAAAAGCTAGTAAGTGAGGCCTGTCCATTTCCATATGGGACTATATTCCTCTTGGCTGAGATAATGAGGATGGTAAGGCTACTGATGGCTCACTGCAACAATAGTTTTTTTTGCCTACTAAAGTTCATTAAGGTCTTTATGTAAGCTATAATACCTCAATAACTATTTGGGCTGAACTTAGATATGCATCTTTATTGCTACTTTGGCCTAAAAGGTCTCAAGGGGGCTACCAAAGGACTTCATAAAGTTAAAGCATCTAAAATGTCCATTCAGGCTTTCCTTACAGGGCGTTAGCATCACATAACTTGAGCATTACCTCATGTGACTGAGGTTAAAGGTTCAGTATGATGAGCATGACAACATTTTAACTGTTGGAGGTTTGATCTCCATTTGTATGATGTGTTTATGTAGTCTATCCGCTCGAGGTTTCTACCTCTTAAAAGGGAGTTTTTCCTTGCTACAGCTACCTCATTGCTTGCTCTTGGTGGAAACCATTGGTTTTATAAAGTGGCAAGTGCCCTGACATAATGCTGTTATGATTTGGCGCTATAGGTGGCAAGAAAATTTAACTGAATTTAATTATCCAGTTATGGAGTACTACCATTATAGACCTATAAACAGTCCTAATATACATAATGAAAACACCATCCTTCTAAGATGCATTAATGAACTCAAGATCCTCTGCATCCTCAGTCATGTACTTTAATCTGAGTATAAGGATGCCCTCCATGCACTGCAGGCGTTTTAGCCCCGGTGATTGGCATGTCTTCTGTTGAAGGCCTGCGCTGCTGCTGCAGCAGTAGCCCTGAATTGAAATAAGGAAGTGAGTGATCAGTGCTCGTGTGGCGGAGGGATACACAGGCAATCCCCATTCTGGCCACGGCCAATATACACACTCCAAACCCGCCAGTGGAACTCCATCTAAGGAACGACCACACTCCTAGTCTGCCTCCACAGACCAACAAGCACACAACCCATCCGACATGGTATGTATTGTCATTCATTCTGTGTAATAGAAGAGGGGAATTGCGGTTTAATTGTAGGAAAGTCTGCTTCTTATTTCACTGCGAGTGTGAACCTGCTGTAGCTGAATGCTTTTCTGTTTCTGAAGGCTGTTTGCTGCTCTCTCATTGATTCCTCTTAGGAGACGGAAAACGCCCGCAAAGCGCGTATGATATGTTTCAGCCGGTGCACGGGAAAATATGAAGCCCTATTATGGAGTATATTTGCGTTTTGTTTGTTTTTTTGTCTGAAAAGATGCTCACTCTCAAAGTGGCAACGTTATTTCCCCATAACTGCGCAATTCATACAGCATTATCGGCTCTATCGGGTCAAGTAGCTGCTTCGCGGCTGCATGGTGCAGCTCGAATTCATTCCTGGAGCAGCTTGGTGGTATCGAAGCTATTCTGAGTCATTACAACATAATTCTGCTGCCATAAATGCATTAGGGTAGATTTTACAATCCGCTTTATGAGCGCAGGCGTGTTGGGAAACCTAGAACCAGAAGAGAGACATTTTCCTGACAGAGCCGACAATGTTTAATTCGCTGTATAAGCTGTTCACACGCTTTGAACACGGTGAATGTGTTCCTCTTCTGAGGGAAACGACGTTTGGCTTCTCCTTTTGGTCTGTTGCACCATCTTTGCTGGTCGAGTCGAGCCACGATGAAGGGGAATGGCAACTATTTGTATCTTCGTCAGTGTTCCGCAACGGAAACTGACCATATTCTGTAATTACAAGGTTGTATCTACATTGTATCCCCTGGCTTATAAAGGATACCACAAAAGAAGACATGAGACGCAGTTCCGCCTTTCCTGCAGGCCCTGAGGGTTTATCTTAGGCTATGTTATCTATTTGTGTTATGTAGGCTGATTTGGTTGCCTCTTTGCAAATTTTTTGATGTTATGCAAACGCATGTGAGTTTGTTCAAGAAGCTGTGTCTGGCAGCTGCTGCCACAAAACATCAACAGCTGTGAAGTTTAGTCCACTTTTTACAAACCAAGGTAATGACAAATGTTGTGGAATATGAATATTGCTGGGCCACTTCACAGTTTTTGTGTGCATCATTCTGTCGCTACTTAAAGGGATAGTTCACTTAAAAATGAAAATCCAGCCATTATTAACTCACCCACATGCCGGTCGAAGGGCAGGTTTAGTTTTTTTAATCCACAAAACACTGCTGGAGTTTCACAGGAAAACAGCATAGCAGAATCTCTCAAACAATTCAGGTGAATGGTGACCCGTTTTCACATGTAAAAAAACAACAACAAAAACATAAAATACCTCCATACTGCTCATTTTGTTTAGTCCAAGTCTCCAAAAGCTCTGCCATTCACACACAGGTGAACGTGGCTCCAAGTCAAGGATCTATAGTGAAGATTTTAACATGATGTAAATGATGTCTTTCAAGCCAACTTAGCATGTTGGGGCTTTAGGAGACTTGAATTACACCAGATGAGCAGTATGGAGGCAATTTATGTTTGAAAACTGGTCACTTAAGTTTCTTGGGAGGATTTGCAACTGTTTTCCTGTGAAACTCCAGCAGCGGTCTAAATAACTAAACTCAGCCTTCAATCGGCATGAGGGTGATTAGATAATGACTGAATTTTCATTTTTGAGTGAACTACCCCTTTAAAATTCTGAGAAATGTTTCAATAGGCTTCAGTGACTTGCAAAATGCATGGACCAATCTCACCAGATGTTGGAGACCCATGTTTCCATGCACGCTGACATCTGCAACCAAGCTAACGAAACGGAGAGAGCCCTTCCACAGGCGACGTCACACGAGGAGAAGTGGAAATGATCTGCATGTGGAAAAGAGGCCTTCAAGCTGATCCATTGATTGTCGAGCTTGATAGATCATTAATGGCTCGAGGGAGTCAAGAAGCTGTAGACCTCTCCCCCCCAACCCCCCCTCTGCTGTGATCAAATATCCCATATATGGTATCGAGCTGCAATGCAGTTTCACGTTGCAACGCAGCGCAGTAATTGGAGTGTAAAGTGGAATTGTTATGGCCTGCGCATCAGCATCTCTGAAAAGTTAAATCCACAGGCGTAAGCCCCTTGTCTGCATCAATACGCCCATTGAAGTGGAAACAGCCTCCCCCATTGAGGTGGAAGTATCGAATAAGTAGTCGGGCCATGCTAAGGCCCTATCCTGTTCCTGTTACGCTCTTGTTTGCTGATGCATGTTTAGTAACTTGACGGACATCTGATCTGCTGTGATGCATAATTTATATGCTTGGCGGCAACACCTAGCCATGTCCAATGTTCCCGGTGTCTAGGAGCGATAAAGTGCTCTCTATGGTGTGGAGGAGGACCCAGCCACCTACCACCACCAGGCCATATGGTGGACCGGCCTTGTCTGCAGGGTGTAGAGGGAGGCTGGTGTTGTTTACACCCACCCTCTCCCTCCTCCTCCCCTCCAGACACAGCTCAGCCCCGAGGCCTCACTGTCTTTTGTCCGGCCTCAAAGAGGAGAGGCGTTCAGCACTCTGTGGAGCTCAGTGCTCCTATAGAAAGAGAGTGTTTGTGTCACACTGACTCTTTGTGTTTGTGCTCATGTTAGGGTGAATGGAAGCGTGTGTGTGTGTCACACCCATCTGTCAGGGTGACAGCTGGTTGTGCACCTTTCACTTATTGTTTCAGAGAAGCTACTTCAGGAATTCTTTGGGACAGATCAGCAACTCCAAAAAAGTGCGTCCAGTGTTGATAACACTCCCCATGGCATGGCGTTCCCTTGTACCATTTTGCATCCCTGTCAAATTAAATGTGATGTGAACAGTGAACGATGCAGTACAAGGGTGATATGACAACAAGATATTCCTCGCTGGCCCAGTGAACTGCCTCATGTCTCCCACAGTCCTGTTTGGAGCGCATTGCTGGGGCTGGCTGCCCGGGCAACAGTGGGAGTGGTTGACCCACTCATGCCAGTAAACCACTTGCCAGCAGAGCCCCCCACCACCCCGCCTTCCCCAAACACTCAAACACTCCCTATCCCTCTACAAGCTGTTATTAAGACTGGAAGCCTGGCAGTGAACAACCCCGTCCATAAGACGGCATGGATGGTGAATCACGGGAGGGAGTTTCCTCTGAACAGTATGTTACATATAGAGAGAGACACACAGAGGGGAAAGGTCTGGAGGAGGAGTTGGTATTGGCTGAAGTTCAAGTGCCAGGGAAAAGAGAAGAAGGAGGAAAAAAGGAAAGAAAGGAAAGGGATGGGCCGGTAGTGGGCCTGGTGGTGCAGCAGCATCATGAGGCCCCTACAGCTTGGGCCTAAGCCAAGGGAGGATCCATAGCACTGAGTCACCAAACCCCACACCCAGTCCACTTAGAGAGACAGCGGGGGACAGAAAGAGACAGCAGCGGCAACACAGTGTGACAAAGAGGGTGACTAAGGGGAGATAGGAAGGGGAGACTCATCAACAGAGAGAGGGTGAGAAGTTAAAAATGTGAGAGATGAGAGGGACAGAAACCACACGGATGAGGCTGAGAGTATTGGTCAAGCTGGGTGGCAAGTCAGCAGAGCTGTTTTGTCTCTTGACATTTCCCTTCCTTGCAGATTGAAATGGAGACAGGAAGACAGGGCGCAGGGAGGGAGGGAGGAAAGCAAGCGCCGTTATGTTATTGAATCACGCCAGATAATCGTATGAGTGCTGTTTAAGTTCTCCACAAACCTCTCGCTGGTTGGATCAATCCATGCCATGTCTCAAGCTGCGATGGAGAGACCTTTTGTTTTCTGAAAAGTTAAAGGTCAGCTTGCAGTGTGTCATGCACTGAAATCCTATTAGATCTAAACTAAACAAATTTGATTTAGTGACTCAATATACAAAATATAACACCCTCACATCCTAACATGGAATTAACAGGGCTCATATTTACTTGGCTGTATCCGAAGCAAGATTGCTTGCACAAACACATAAACACACCGATTGACTGCAGGAATTCGCTTTGAGGCAGGACTGACTAATTCACAGGAAACACGGGGATGGAAAGTATTGGTGTTGAGGAAGAATGCCATTAAGAGTGACTGTGTGTGTATGTTAGTGTGTGAGCGTTGGTGCACATCTGTGGCCGCTCATGTTTGTCTGTGTGTGTTCCTGCTTCACTGCCAAGCACAATGATGTCAGTGTGGCCTGTTAACAATAATAATGATAATAAAAAATCCCTTTTTTTCCTGTAAAGCATAGATGGGAGGGTACTCGTGGGAGTTATTTGCACCACAGGCTCTGTATTCACACTTTACTACTGAGCGTGTTTGTTTGAAATCAGTGGCTCCTTCACAAAGCAGCCTGATCCATCTATGTAAAAGGCCTGGCAGCGGATGCTCGCTCACCATTTAAAGCATGCGTGAGTCACTATCAGCCATTAGAGAGCCCAAGCTAGCGGAGGAGAACAGGCTGGGGGGGTAAAGGCAAACCGCGCCAAGCCAGCAGGCCATTTTTCCTGTTGGTATGACCATGGAAAACACTCCCCATGCCGATATGTCCTGAAACAACCCCGCCTAAACATTTTCTCCCCGTCTGGAGACAGCACTTCATCCGTTTTATTGCGCTATCTTGTTGCCCAGCAGTCCGTCTCTTGTGTGGCCCGCCATGGTGTAGCCTACTAATTTGAACATGGTGTGAGTCAATCCCATGGAGCTGCTCGTCAGCTGGAAATTTAATTTTGTGCAGTGTCTTTTGTAGAGCTTTCTATGTGGTAGCTTTCTGGCAGACTATCAAACAAACATGACCTTTAAAAAACATCTTGATAAGCCTCTGCTATCAGTCTGAGCCAACTGAGTTGCAGTATCAATTTTATGGCAAAGTCAGACTGGAATCAAGGTGGACTCCCAGTTGGCATTAAACTATTTCAGGGACTAAAAATTTTTTTGCTTGCCTCTGCATTCAACTCCTAAAATTCCAAAATTTAAGTTTTGAAAAATTCAAATAATGTATTCAAGTTGATCAAATTCAGTAAAATTCAAATTCAGATCCCAAAATTTGAGTTAAAAAATTCAGTTACATTCAGGATTCCAAGGATAATTGATTCTGTCTCACTTGACAACAAATGACACATAAAGCCAAATAAGTAATACACTAACCTAAGTGCAGTTGTTTTGGTTTGTTTTTATTTATTTTTTTAAACTGACTGTCTTCCTGTAGTTCCAAAGATCAGTGTCACATGACCAGTGATGCTCAACTTGGCTGGATGTTGGTTCAGTTTGAGACAGAATTGATTGCTTATCATTAGTACCTCAGATGTTTAATCTGAATTTATTAACTCCAATTTTCTCTTTGACTTTGGCCTATTGAATTTGAGGAACTTCAATGTTAGCATTTCCCTTAACTGCTAATTGAAAACGCCAACAGGTAATTAACCAATTAATAATAATGATTATGAAAATACAAGACACATTTTTTCTCATTTTAGGTTGAAGTTTAAGTTGAAATACAGTCATTTAGAATTTGAAGAGTTGAATGCAGAAGCAAAGAAAAAAAAAAAGATATAATTTCAATGCCAAAAGAAAATCAGAATGATAAATTCAGTGGCTTTATATTCCAAAATCCGTTGATACAGATTTGCTTCCATAGTTATAATTCTGCTTAGAGAAGAACATTTAAAGCTACAAATATTGAAACAAGTCCTCTAATTGATGGACACTCTCTCATCCCCAGTGCATTGGCTGCTAGCTGATGGAACTAGCAGTTAATTTGTGGTATTGTCACTGGTAAATCTTGGCAGTGGTGAGAGCAGATTCCAGCTGACAGACCCCTAAACACTGCGGCCAGTGTTGAGCTGTGTGGTGGTTTGATGTGTGGGGACGATGAGGAATGTAGTGACGAAACAGTTTGGGAGTTGGAATAACTGCCTGTTGAGTAACTTCATTGTTTGTAACACTATCCCTCCCTCTCTTTTTGTTTTCCAACCACAGGCTGACCAACTAACAGAGGAGCAGATTGCAGGTAGGAACAAAGATATTTTTTTCTCACCCATTACTTCTCCTCATATCCAAGTCCTTTCTTCACATTTATTTCCACGCTATGGTATTCAGTAAAGTTCCCTGTCCCTGGCATAATGTCACGAACACGAAATGAAACAGAACATTGAAAGATTTGGCACCCGCCCTCCCTCGGCAGATCATTAGCTTCTCAAAATGAAGAGGAAATACAACGTGTGATGAGTCAGGACTAAAACTCACAAAGCCACAGTGAAAAGGCAGTTTTTTCCAGGCGAGTTTATGAGTACTTTCAATCACTGAGGCACCTTGATATTCTTGATAAATAAATGATGTGGCCTCTAAAACTGGAGGCAGCACAGTTTCTTCTCAGTCAAACCCCCTCTGTGGCTAATTAGCTTGTGCTAAGGCTCCAAGGCCAATACTCACTATTGCCTGTACTTCCCTGGATGGAGTTTTATGGCCCGTAGTTTAGAAGTCTGCTCGTACAAAGAGCAAACTGGTGCAGAACTGAAGTTCTTACGGTAAAATCTGTTGTTTTTTTTCCAACTTCACAGTGTTCTGCCTCACTTTTTTTTTTCACAGTATGAGATAAGATCTCTGTGGCTTTAGAGCTCAGCACATTTAGAATTTCATCGGGGCCAATTTACAGACAGGCATGAACTGAGTTAACACCCCCTGTAGGCAGAAGGGGTCGATTAACCTTTTCGACCTGACTGCAACGTCCTAACACAACCTGCTTCTGTAACCGCATAGCAACAGTAATCTAACCTCCCGCTCTTACCTCCACCCCCCACAGAGTTCAAGGAGGCTTTCTCCTTATTCGACAAGGATGGTGACGGCACCATCACCACCAAAGAGCTCGGCACCGTCATGAGGTCGCTGGGCCAGAACCCCACAGAGGCTGAGCTGCAGGACATGATCAATGAGGTGGACGCTGACGGTCAGTATACATAAAACTTGATTCATCCATGGTGACATTAACAGTTGATATGTCAATGATAAGTTTTCTGTTACAGAGGTCATGTCAGGTGTACGGAATCCGGAAATAAAGTAAATTCCTCTTGATTAGGCTGAAATGACGACGTTTGAATGGCTTCAGAATCAGAAGTACCCAGTATTAATGGGTTTCACACTACAAACTTCATTTATCACATGTTGAATTTTGACACAGAACCTGATATACTGAAAGGTCTTGCATTTCAAAGACATCAGAGATTTACATCTATTTTGTAGGGCTGCAACTAACGATTGTTTTCATTATAGATTAATCTGGTAATTAGTTTCACAATAAATTTATTAGTCTATAAAATGTCAAGAAATCATGAAAAATGCTCGGCGCAGTTTCCCAGACCCAAAAGTGATGTTTTCAGATAGCTTCTTTCATCCAATCAACAGCCCAGAACCCAAACACACTTCATTTATGACCCTAAATGACAACAAAAAGCAGCTTTTGCTTGACAAATGTCTGAAATGATTCATTGATTATCAAACTAGTTGCCAACTAATTTTCTCTCTATCACGATAGACTGATTGTTGCAGCTCCACTATTTTCTAAGTATGTCTCACATGTACCCACTTCTGGCTCAATATACCAGGAAAATTAATTTTAAAGGTGGGTAATCAGCAGTTAAATTGTTAGTTTGACTCACCTTTTACAGTCACTTGTAAACAAGGGGGAAAGGTAAATAAAAGTGACGTCATTCCTTTCTCGTCAGCAGTTTCCTGTTCAACCTGCTTTTAATCATTGAAATGACTTGTAGCTGTAACTACAAAATATGGCTGAACGATTCACCAAAGAACGATGTTTGTGTTAGTATGTTGTATATGTGTAGGTCAGGACATCTCTGCAGCACAACAGTATTTAATTAAAAATGGTATTTTGACATATATTTTGCTTTTGACAAATATTGCGCCTCTTGCAAGTTGCCGTCTGCCATATTGCAATTATGACAAAAATTTGATTAATTGTTCAGCCCTACTACAAAACAGTAAAAACTACACATTGCCATTTTGTTGCATGACTGTGGTGATAAAAACCTCTGTCACAAATGCACAAGGGATTAGACACAGCATCCATTACTGCCCCATCTCGAAACACATCAGTGGTGTTGTTGCCCACCTCCCTCCCTTTTCTACCAACTGTCAACCAACTGTCCAGGCCAACTGTCCAGCCAGCTTTATTTTCAGATGACGTGTCCCTCTGTGTCAGCAGTTTAGTCACTGTGTGTTCAGCTCCATCATAGTTGACAATGTCAGGGATATGGAGGCGCGGGAGGTGCTCTCAGTACTGTCGAGTGGATCAGGCTAAGTGTCAAAAGACAGTCAGTGTTAGTGCATCGTGCCATAATCCAGACAGATTCTTCTATTTGATTTGTGATAGTGGGCTATACAAATAAAAAAACTGACCTGACCATTCACCTTAGGGCTAATAAAGGAGTGGTTTGGTCTATAAAATCTCAGGAAATAGTGAAAAATTCAAATGTCTTGTTTTGTCCACAACCCAAAGATATTCAGTTTACTGTCAAAGAGGAGTAAAGAATCCAAAAAATATTCACCTGTAAGAAGCTGGAATCAAAGAATTTTAGCTTTTATGTTCTTTGAAAAACTACTTAAACCATTTAAGTAGGTATCCACATAATTGACGGTTATGTTACCTAATTGAGTAATCATTGCAGCTGTTGTTGTTTGGTATATAAAATGCAAGAAAATGGTGAAACATGTCAATCAGTGTCTCCCAAAGCCCAAGATGATGTATATAAATGTCTGGGGTTTTTTTTTAACAACCCAAAGATTTTTAGTTTACTGTCACGGAGGAGTAAAAATCTGATCATGCAGATTATGCAGATTATTTTAATAGCAACTACTCGATTAATCATTGCTGCTCAAATTCACCCTACGAAGAGGTTAACCGAGTCTTTATCCTCCACTGCAGTGTCTCCTGAAGGCTCTTTGATCAGAAGAGAGTGATAGAGAGAATGAGAGATAGAAAAAGGAGACAGAGAGGAGTCTGAGAAGTTGGCTAGTAGCTCCCAGGCTGGCTGTCCTTGGGCAGCAGAGTCGAGGATGTTAGCTGTCAGTGGGGCCTTTACCCCAGTGGTGCTCTGTCAGCTTATAGGATTTTGTAAATGGGACCGCATTGATCAGGAGAAATCAATTGCACCGCAGCTTGGCTGCCCCTTTATTGAAATGTCCTCCCACCATCCTCAACACCCTCCCCCCTCCCCCCGCAGTTACACCCAGGAGCAAGCACACACATACACATACACCATCACTAACATCCCCTTGTTCTGCCTCTGCCTCCCTTGGCTGATGCAATCTAGGTCAGACAGCAATGAAGCTAGTAATGGAAAATAAAAGTGGTTACATAAGGCCTCTCTGCGCTTTGCACATCCAGTACCCACATCGGCAGCCATGGGATGTCAGCTGGCCCATTGAAAATCAGCTTTATTTACCAAACAAGGAGGCCGTGGCAAAGAATTGCAATGAATGGAAGAGAGGATGGAACGCTTTAGCTAGACAAGGAGCTGCTAGAAGAGGCAGTCTTTTGGCTATTTGATTGTAACCACAATTTATAAACAATATGCATTACAGTATCAAGCTAACCACGCCTGCTTGGAATGATTCAGGGGCTGCAGACCACGCTGAGCTGAAATATGTCAAAGAAAACGTCATCCGACTATTTAATTATAGATTAAATAACAGTATGACAAAAATATTAGCTTCAGTCCCAGCACTTCCATCACTCATCATCATCATTACACAACCCTGCTTCTCTTTCTTATCTCTGGGATGGAAGTTGGCTTTATGATGCAGGGAAAAACGATGACCACACACACAGAAGCGCGCGGAGATGCCTCAGCCTTCTATAGTTTGCGTCAGCACCTCTTATGTGTAATCGCACCATCTCCCACTCGGTTCACTCCTTATATTCTCTCCTCTTCACATCTCCCTCATCTCCATCTCCCTCTCTACCACCCACTCACTCCCTCCCTCTCTATTTTCTCTCTCTTTCCCTCCCACCATTTTCTCTCTCGTCCCGCCTGCCTTCCTCCTGATCTGCATCCCTCCTTGCTTCCATCTGCAGCTGCTGGCTCGAGGTGCAGCTGAGCAGATAGAACTTGAGGGCCGCCTTGCTTCTCCAGTCATTGCCCCCCTCCCCAGATGATGGTTTTTCCAGTTGCAGTCCTGCCCTTCTCCAAGACTGGGACAACTCCCCCTACCCAGCCTCCCTCCCAACCCCCAGTGGCAGCATGTGTTCCCTCGGTGCTGCTGGCTGTCTCTGTGTGTTAGATAACAGGTCCTTAGATTGTTACCCCGGGCCATGAGATCACCATCTGCCCCATCACATTACTGCATCCCTTTTCCTTCCACACACACATCTACTCTCGCTTGTTCCCTCTGCTGAGGCATGCTCTGTCATTGGTTAATCTGCGTACAATCCCCCCACCCCATCCATCCCACCCCAGGGCTAATCCCCCTGGGTGCTTTGCCCTTGGTGTCCCTGACCTTCACTTCAATCCTCTGACTTTTCGTTTGTTTTGTCAGTTTTTAATTATAATACACTGCCACACTTAACTCCCTACATCTCCAAAGCAAGTCCTACCACTACTGTTAACCTCACCTCCAGCCCTCCCATCTTCCCTCCTGTGGGTGCACTCAGTGAGCAGCTGAGCTCCTCATAGATCCTTCCCCCTGTCAAGAGGGTCTGATCCCCTGCTAATCCTGTCTTGACAACAGTAACATGGATATTGATCCTATGGCACGCATGCATGTTCCACTAGAACCACCAGAAACGAAAACCACTGATTACACTGCTGGATATCATTTAAAAATTACCAGTACAAAACGGTCCTCTTAAAGTGATACTGATACCAACAGAGTACTTAATTTGATACTAGTGTTGTCACAGTTTCAGTAATTGAAATCAAAGACAGAACTGGTGATTCTCCCAGTATTTTTCTTTCTCTCTACCCCTTCCTTCTTACGGCTTACGGCGCATGTCAGGAGAAAAAAAAAATAGTTCAACACTTCAAAGATGAATGTAAATGTAAAATGTAAATGACAATTGTCAGGGTGTTAAACCAATGATCTGTTGGTCTTTACAAATCAGGACTCCATAGTCTAACAATGACAAAGCTGTCGGCACCAAAAAAAAAAGTTTAAATCGAAAAATTGAATCAAATCATGGCCTTGAAATTGAAAGTCAAATCTGATCATGCATTTGGACGATCATAACACCCTGTATAACCATACTTTCAAATGTTTGGTTCCATCTCAGCATGCTGAACTGCCAACCCCAGACAAATACACTGTGCTCGACTTTACCACACCACAGGCTGTATGGGCTGTGGCTGCTGCGGTAGTGAGCCAATCACATGTCGCTTTAACTCAAAGAGCACTTGCTGTGATTGACTGTGAACAAAGCCATGCAAATAGTCATTTTTTTTCTTGATCTGGGTACAAAAATGATCAAATGCAAGTAACGTTTTGACTCGATAAGTTTTGATACTACTTGGTACTGGGTTTTTTGGTTGATACCTTAAAGGTAACAAATACAGAGACTCAACCTTACTGATTGAGTGGAAATTTAAATTTAGAGTTGTCAACTAGTCTAAAATTAAGGACACTTCATTAATTTGTATTTTTAAACACTGACCGAAAACATTGTGTGAAACAGTTAATCACATTCTACAACAACAAAATCATATTTTAAATGTTGCTGAAATGTTTTGCACTTTGCTCTGTGCGTAATGAACAGTGCACATTATCCTTCAAAAAATAACAATTCAGAATCTACTTTAAAAACAAAACAAAACAAAACATCACAATACTGATAAATCACGCTGGATGTTCGAGATGTCATCTTTGTCCCACTTTCCACTTCACTGGTTTGTGGATGGCTGCATAGCATCTTAGAACAGTTACCTGGCATTGTATATCAATGTAATATCATTAATTTAACTGACTAGTATTACGGGTGCCAACTAGCGAGGGTAGCAATGCTCAGTTGACTAGTTGACTAATCGCGCACATCCTTATAAAATACAGGCTTGAAGTGAAAGAGGCACAGAAAAAACTGAACTTTAGGATGGATAAAAGTGGAAAGGAGGAATGGAGCATCTGGATGGAAGCTCTCCACCCCCTTCCCCTCGAGCCAGGGTTTCTAACAGGGACGGAGCCTTTGATTTATCCAGGCTCCTCGAAGGCCAAGCTGCACAGTATACTATATGTCTACATTATGGATGACTGGCTATGGGTCCCCCGCTGCAATCCTGCTGCGCTGTGTATAACATACGCAACATCTTCCCAGGGCTTCCCTGAGGAAGAAAAGGAAAACACACACACACACACTTAAAATCACACACATACATCCTCCCTCCTCCCAGCCTGCACTAGCTGTGTTTATCACAGGAAGGAAGGTGTATACTAAAATGATTTGAAGGCTGCTCCCGTCTCTCCAGCTACTGGTGTCTCAAGTTGCACCATCACCAACAGGAAAACCTCTGGAGAGAAGTCATGGCTCTATGATACTGTCGTACACGAGGGGGAAAAAAGAGGACTAGAGGACTGAATAAATATTTTCACTTGGCTGCTTTTCATCAGCTAAATGCTGGGTGCTTATCTGAGTTTGCTTTTAACTAATTGCAATTTTTGCTGATTAAAAAAAAGCCTCATTGATCACCCATTCCAGGTAATGGAACCATTGACTTCCCGGAGTTCCTGACCATGATGGCCAGAAAAATGAAGGACACAGACAGTGAGGAGGAGATCCGCGAGGCTTTCAGGGTATTTGACAAGGTAAATAAGGCCAAGGTTTTAATAGTGAGAAAAAAACTGTTCCCATGTTTGGCAAGCCAAAGTTTTAGTTTTACTGTCACACTTCTGTTATGTGGAGCAAGGGGTACCTCAGGGTTCCATCCTTGGACCTCTCTTGTTTTAGATGTGCATGAAAGACCTACCTAGGGTCTGCAAAACATATGGCCTTTTTTTACTTTCTGATGACATACATCTTGTTGCTTCACATGAGAATATTAGCACACTGACTCTAGAAGCAAATGAAGAGCTATCATCAATTTCTAAATGGACTGAAAAGAAAAAGGCAAAATATTCGTAGATTCGTGACTCAGGTTCCTCATCCTAAATTCCTGTGAAAAGACTATGAAGTCAATAGGTAGAGTAGAATTTGTACATTGAGAAATCATTCCTGTATTTTAACTTAATACAGCTTAATTTTTCTTAAATTATACACTATAGCACTTTTGCCCACCACATGCCCCACTTATCTCAATAAGATTCTGCTTATCCAAAAGAAATTGAGCATGATAAGTTAAGATTTGATGTGACTCATCTGCTCCTCTTTTCAAAAGGTAAAGACATAAGGTTTCATTGTGAACATGTACCTAATGTGTTTATGTACACCATGACTTGCCTAGTACTTTGCAGAAAGTTTTCCTGAGACATTCACTCACTGTAAGGACTTTCATCTTCCATATTGTCAGACTTCCCGTAATCAATACACGTTGAATTACAGAAGACCATCTCTTTGGAAAAATCTACCTTCATCACTTCAGTCAACATCAACATTATCATTATTCAAAAAACACCTGAAAAGATCTCCAATTAGCAAAGTTTTAGAACACTTGTTGGACATCTCATTGCATGCATCTCACCTTGTAAATATAGACTTCGGTGTGAATTGTTGGTTTTAATCAGTTTTGTATTACTGGTTAATCTTGACACTGTGATTAAATATGACTATTGTAAATGAAACTAAGTCACCTCAGAATTATTTTAAATAAGCATGATGACTCAGATGAGATTACTAAAACGTCACTTTTGCCAGGTCAGTCTAGTAGTGAGTAAAGTTTACCATAAATGGATCTGGTGGGAGTTTGTCCCCACCACCAGTTGTTAGCCTCTGTGTTTCACACGTTTGATCAAATGCCGCTATGTTTCCAGGACGGAAATGGCTACATCAGCGCCGCAGAGCTCCGTCACGTCATGACGAACCTGGGAGAGAAGCTAACGGACGAGGAGGTGGACGAGATGATCAGAGAAGCAGACATCGACGGAGACGGACAGGTCAACTACGAAGGTAAAAAAAAAAAAAAGCCCACCATGAGTGCATACTAAAACGTCATGGTGCACAAATAGCTTTAGTTTCTAGGCCATGCTGTAAGCTTTTATTAAACATGGGGGACCAGAGCACTTGATTTTCCAAGCTGTGTATTTCTCTGAGGGCGACTGGAAGACAAGCCAGCCACACATAATATTAGTTATTAGATAGGGGCTATAGATGGAGCGTGCTGAAACAGAGATGGGAGAAAGCCATCCTTCTGAATCATCATCAGTGTGCCAGGAGCCTTTTCACTCTTTCTTTCTGGCTGCCTCCCTCCCTCTTCCTCCCTCCCCATCTACGATTGGTCCCTTGGCACATTACACGAGAGACTGCGCTCATTTTCTAGAAGGCTGTTGATATATTATGAACAGTCCATAAGTCTTGGCTGAAAAGTGTCCTACTTCTACAGTCCCATTGTACCAGGGACAGAATATGTACTCTACAGACAATGAAAGCCTTCTTTTATTTATTTATTTATTTATTTTTGGACCTGCACACGCCTCCACAACTGTAAGCACAATGCAAGAGCTTTTTAATCAAATGGGGTTTAATGAGATGAACATAGAAGCCGTTTGGAAAGGGGACACTAATTAGGATGTGTGTTCTGAACCTGCTCAACTTGATTAAAAAATTAATAAAGCATTTAACAATTTAGCAGGTGACTGCTCTTACTGGCAACAGGCTGTGCCAAAGCCTTAAAACCTGATGTCCTTATTGTCTCCTCTTGTCTTTCTCTCTCTCTCTCTCTCTCTCTCTGCAGAGTTTGTACAGATGATGACTGCAAAGTGAAGCTTGCCTGCCCCATCCTGTCCCCTCTTAGAAGAAAAAAAAAAAGAAAAAAAAAAATCCAAAATGTTTTACTTACCTCTTGGAAAAAAATGTTCATTTATTCATACTGTTTCTGTATAGAAAATAATTGAATGTTGAAATAAAATATCCTTCTGTCCACACAGGAAAAATATACAAAAAATATACAAAAAATATCTGCATGAAAATGATGGTTAGTGATCCTGTCCCCTCCCCCCGGAGATCAGTTTAGCATCAGTACTTAACAAGTAAAAATAATAACAACAAAACCCTGTAACTACTACCTTCAGACTAAAGCAAAAGCATTTGGCGAACTCCTTCCAGTTCCATTTGCTAGTGGTAAATGTCTGGGCTGGCCATCTCTTCTTTCTCTCTCTGTTTTCTGTTCTTCATGCATGCAGCTTGAGACCGGAGCACTAACCCCCTCCCTCGCCCCCTACATCCCCCCTTCCCTCCTCCGGGCTACCAGAGCGTGCTGAATCCACTATAAGCTGTCCTCTTGTTGGTTTGGTACAGTTTTTTTGTATTTGGAGAGGAACCCTGTACTGTTAAGATGAGAGAATATACCAGGTTCTAACTCAAAGCGTTTAAAGTGGAATGGGACTTAATTGTATGCTAGATAAAAAGAGAAAAAAAAACAATGTACAAAAAATACATTTTCAAATGTTTGGCATGTTTTTTGTTTTTGTTATGTTATTTGGACAGCCATCTTAGTGGTTGTGCGTCCTGCCCTTTTTAAAAGGAGGGGGGACATAAAGAGTCTTACGGTGAGCTTTCTATTTCTTTTTCTTTTCTTTTCTTTTTTTTTTCGCTGAGATGGAGTGTCTGTCCTCTTTTCTTGCAAGAGAGAATCACTGGCCTTCACTTTTCTTTTTCTTCTTCTGTTTCTCGACTCAGACAAGAGCATAGTGAGGGGTGCACTGTGTTCGCAGCGCATGCTGTCAGGAGTGTCAGTGCACCAGTCTTCACAGCTGTTCGTCTGAGTTCAGTTTACATTCATTCCAAGTTGTACATGCTAGTCTTTATTTTTTTTTTTCAAATAAAAGACCATGAACTTTATCTTATGTCTTATGTCATTTTTCTTATGCTCGATTGTGAAAATGATCTATAAAGACAGCATAACAAGTCTGTATGTTGTTTACCGACTAGACAAATGTGTCAATAATATAATAAATGATTCTAAGCATCGTGCTCTCCATGTGCAGTGTCATTGGGTGGTGTTGAGCAGAGGCAGGACTGTCGGTGTGTGTGATACTGTGCTCCATTACATGGCAGCGAGGCTGTGGAGAGAGTGAGCTGCTCACAGGGGAGGAGGGAGAGTGTTTGCTCTCGCGCTCAGCCGTGGATATACATACACATCTATGACGCCTCTCTTCTCTCTCAAGACCTGGGCTGGTTGCTAGGCAACAGGAACATGCTGTAACTGGGATGTTGGGGGTTTTTGAAAAGGCAAGTGGGAGTTTGAATAAACCCTCCTGCTTCTGCCGATGACTCCATGTTGGCTTGTCCTAGTAAGGCAAACCAGGCCACAACACCACTGCTGTGTGCACTTTTTAAACGGCGCACACACACGCGCGAGCACACAGGCAATAAGTCCTCTGCCGTGCCTCGGATACGATACTACCTTAAAGTCTAAAAAGTCATGTAAGAGCTGCATTGTTTTACTATATTTGGACTGTAATTTGACCATGTTTAGAAAGGCTGAGGCAGCCCTCCACCCACCTACAGCATGATGTGAGCGCTTCCCTTAATCATACCCCTATACATAGGCATCTACATGCCTTATTATTTTATGTACAGAGATAGGGTGGGGAACAACACAGAACATTCTCTTCATTCCTCATTATCTCTCTAGATCTGTTTCAAATTAGATGCCATTAAGCTACTGAGGAATGAGCCTTACTGGCATTAATCAGATAAAGTGAAGTTCAGAGAAGGAAAGGGTGGGTAACAAGAAACAGGAAGAATAATCCCTGCCTAAATGCTTCCAGTAACTGGGAAGTTTGTCCATCATCCCCTCTAATTACAGCCACTGTGTTTTATTTTGAAGAAAACCAGGCAAACTAAATGCGCTCGGCCCCTCCCTGCAGCACCAGCCGAGCCAATGGGAGCCGCCGTCGGGTCGATTGACAGCTGGGACTGACGCTCTGCTGTTCTAGGCCACCTCAACTAGTCAGGTGCTCAAACCTTGACATTTACACTGGGAGGAAAATAGCAGAGCTCTTTTCTCAAGCTCCAGCGTGTTTAACATTTAAACATAAGTAATACATAATGTAATTATCAGTCATATGAATAAATAATGTGAAATTGATGAATGAACCAATAAATTGCAAATTAATTTAGTAAATTATTCAAACTAAATCCATGACTATGAAATGTTACTTAAAGTGTAGTTTAGTTTTATAGGAGTTTTTATATATATATATATATATATATTTAATTTCAGAATGACGATTTTTTTTAAAGTCTGATTTTATTTCAGAATGCAATTTATCCCAGCTACACTTTTATTAATACTGGAGTTGTCGCAATAGACCTTTTCACAGCAGCCATTTTGACATGAAATAGGCTATTTGTGTAAACACAGATATCATCAATGATACTAATTATTAGGTTCTGCTCCACTCAGGTCAAGCAGAGTCGGGGTGCTACTATTGTGCATGTTGGCTCAATAGAAAGGCTTGTATACACTATATGGAATGTTAGTCAGGACCATAATTAATATCATTGATAACATCTGCATTTACCCCATTATTTCATATCAATAAGGCTGCCCTGAAAACTGCCCATTGCTTGCCTCTTCAGTGTTCCTCCAGCCTCTTTTAGCAGGATCACCAATCAGCCACCTAGATTTGTAGCCAGCTAGTTTGTTCCTGCTGTCTTGAGAAACCAACAAAAATCCTGTACTTTACTCCTTCTACAAGAGACATCTTTAGAATGACAACACGAGCTGAATTGCTAGCTTCACCTTTTAACACAGACTCCTCGGTTTAAAGCCAAGTATATAAGCTCACAACAAAACCTAGCCTGTTAGCTAGCTAGTTTGGTAGCATGTGTAGGCTTGTTAAACTGTAAAACCAGATTCCACTCTATTTGTACAGTTTATTTCCAGCAGCAACTAGTAGGTTGGTTTGCAATTAGCTAACTTGTGTTTGCTAAGAGGGGCCAGCTAGCTAAACAAAATGTGTTTGCATTTAGTGACACCTGCTAAGACAGTCAGCAGGTAGGTGAGTAATTGAAGGCTGAGAGGATGTGCTCAGGTGGCACATATGAAATACAAATTTCTACAATGAAATTAAAATCTGTGATTATAACAGTAATGAAATGTCACAATGAATAATTATGCAATACACAGGCTCATTTTCACATTTCGTATGATATTAATTTGCAGTTTTTTTTCATAATGTCTTACTTGTTTACATAAAGGTGTGGGAGGCAATTCTAGAGAAAGATTTTATTGTTGAGTCCCATTGACAGGTTATGAAATACTTGTGTTTTGGGAATGAAATGTCAACTGTCTTATCAATCTGTGATTAGCCAGTGAAGTTTCATATCATCAAAACAGCCAAAAGGAGGAGCCGAAGTCTAGTTTTCTCTCAGACTTGAATTAAATTATGCTTAAAGGTTATTACGGAACTTTTGTCCAATGACATATTTGATGACCAATAAACTGCCTGCCCCAGCTTTAATATTGAGATGCATAGCATGGAACAGAAATCAGTTTTACTCAGGCATAATGGATGATGCCTAATAAGGACACTATCAGTGTTACTGAAATTCAGACATGTTAGATTTAGCTTGCAGAAAGTAGTTTTCAGATATTTTTTTGTACTTAACACATTGACTCAGTCATATAATACACACTCAGACAGGCATACAGTGTAAGTACATGCTAGAAACCATACAAGCACACAGAGAGAACAGGTGGGCCACCAAACTGAGACAAACCCACCAGGATACGGCTCTGCTGGTAGGTTTTTACGCTGCCGCTCTACGCGCCAACCATCCAATGAGGCAAAACTAAACACACCCTGTCAACCAATCCCAAGACAGAGAGGGTGTTTTTTTCAGCGTTGAGGCTGCAGGTTCCCTGGAAAAGGCCTCCCATCCTCTCAGGGGAGGAAGGGACACTTGAGCACCCTGGGGGTTAAATTAAGAACATCAATATTTCACGTGTAAATGAAGCAGCACACTGCGGAGGCAGTAATGCGAGAAGGATTGACTGGGCAGAGGTATCGCGTATCAGCGCCCCTGGAAAGAACAGACACACTTAGGAGACAGGCCCGTGACATACAGCAGGGAGTGTGTATGTATGTCTATGTGTGTGAGGGTGTGTATCCTGTACTGTATGTGTGTGTGTGTGTGGGTGGGTGCAGACAGGGCATGTGTGCAGTGACATGGAGCCCTGTTTGTTGGTGTAGTGTCCAGCTGTATTAGCAAGTTAAGGAAGTGGATAAGGTGAGCTGAGCCGGGCACATCAATATGGGGAGGCTTCTGGCACTTACCACACACCACACACACAGTACTACAAGACCATTAGCACCTGCTTAATGTGTTTTGGATGTTGTTATATTGAGCTAAGCAAGCAGATTTCTGGTGGTTGTAAATGTGGCAACATTTTAAAATAAATGGACCAATTCTCACTAAAGTTAAAGGTACAGTCTTAACAGGTGGCAGGGATGACCTTTTATGACAGCTTGATTGCACCCACACTGTGTATGTACACACAGCTGAGCACACACATGCTATAGGGTTGGGTGCTGTTCACATTTGAACCAACACCTGGAATTTGGCACTGGTACCAAATGGTCACTTTTGTTGGTACTTTATTCTCTCTGTAATTACAAAAATGTAATTTCAGTTGCATCGAATATGTCCAAACATCTCAATTTTAAGATTGTTACTTAATTAGAACATTTTGGTATTTATTGAGAACATTTTAATCATCACACAAAATAAAATCCCTACCTCTCCCTTCCCAAACCAGTCCCTACAGCCTGCAGCCTGTCAGTCTATCCCTGGGGCATTTAACACTGTTCACATGAGAACACATCTTTCCTGTTATGTTGTTGTTATTGTTGTTGTTATTACTACTGTAGTGCTTGCATAATATTTCTGCTATAACAATATGCAATACACAAGTAAAGATTTCATACTAAGGTTTTAGACATACTGTCTTAGCTTACTCAATGTTGGTAGCATCTTGGTAAGGCTAAATGTTGGCTAATGCAATTAAAATTGCTAAGCTAACATCCAGGAAGGGAAAAAAGGGGGGGGCAAAGCCTGGTTGTCCCCCACACCAACTTATCCACCTAGCTAATAAATCACCTGAAGATGTCACTTAAAATTTCATTATCCATTCATCATATTCACACAGTGATCATTTTCCTCTGAAGTCAAACTCATGGTAGAAAGCTCAAGCGTTATTGTTTCATTGCTTCATGATTGATCAGCAACGGAAAAGACAATGGATAGTGAAAATCTGGAAGGTCATATTCTAAGCTAAAACAACAGATTTGATAACATGTTGCTGCTTCTTGCCAACAGCTAATGTTAGCATTGACCACCTCCTATCTAACATTGCTGTTTGAAAGTGTTACATGATACTATAGGAAAGGTGTAAATTAATTCTGAAATATCAACAGAATTTATTAGTCATAAACAGTAAAGTTAGCTAAGAAGTGGCTAAGAAGTAAGTAAGTATCAGATTGTCTTCTTTTATATGACTTACAGTCTGGAACACTGCAGCATTTTGCTTCCCACCCTGTGTGTGACGTCAGGGGAATGGCCACCATGTGAATATGGCTGCAGGCGTGCTAACATTAGCCGTGGCTGCTACGGGGGACTTGGCTTTCAGGTTATCAAACACGGAGCACTCTTTAGCTGTAACATATGTTTTGTGCTTGGTTAGACGTGTAGCCCTCACCCTTGTCCTTTCCTGTTTTTTTTTTGTTTGTTTTTATCTCACCCTGTTATTCATGTCACAAAGCAGAGATACCTACAGTAATTATCTTGTATGGATTTAGCCACAATGTTTGAGCAGCCTCACCGCCAAGGTTTTGGATATACTGTTTTAGCAGACTAAATGCTGGTAGCATGGAATTTTGGAGGCAGCCAGTGCCTGAATGTTGGCTAACTCTAGTAAAAATCCTAAACTAACATCTAGCAAGACAAAAAAAGCCCAGGTATCTCCAAGACCAACTTATCCAACCAGCTAATAAATAACTTGAAGATGTCTATAAAATTTTCAATGTCTCACTTAAAGTTTCGTTGTCCAGGGAGAGTTAAGCTAAACTTGTAAGACACTGGCTGCAAACGTGCTAATGTTAGCTGCGGCTGCTGTGGGGAACTTTGCTTTTAAGGCTTACACCCACTACATTCTTTAGCGTTTCAATATGGGTTGTGTTTGATTAGACGTGTTGCCCCAGCGGAATAAGCTACAGGGGTAGTGTTGTTCTTTGTTTACCCAGATGCGTTGTCAGGTACCAAAGTTTGCCACCAGTTACCCTGATATCCTGAGAATTACTGAGTTCGGGACCCAACCCTAACAGGTAACAGTGTTGTAGTCAAGACTAAACTGAGACCAAGTCAATACCAAGGCCAGAGTGTATCAAGACCGAGACAAGACTAAGACTTTGATGGATTAAGGCCCAGGCAAGAGTATGTAGCCTGTCATTAGCTAATTGATGTAACGTAACTTCATATAGATTAGCTACACAGCTTCATGTGGCCTTTCTTTTCATTGTTTATCACAAGCAAAAACATAACTTAGCTAGCTGCACAATTCCTTTACTTTCTTGGAGTGCATGTGAAGGGGAGCGGGGAGGGTTGACAGACGATAACTAACAAAAATTTCTAATCTAAAATGAGTCAAGTTATTGGTTACATTTGAAGTAGTGGTACATCCAAACACAGTAATGATGTTGACAGATAAATCAGACAATGGACAGACAGAAATGATATCCCGAGACCTCTTTGGCCTAGACCAAGGCTGAGTCAAAGGCCTTCAAAAAGTAGTCTTGAGATGGGCCAAGATGGATCTCGGGTACTACAAACACTAACACATACTCACAAAGGTTCTTGAAAATATTGCTGAATTTCTTGATGTATGGACTTCACCTTTGGCAGTACAAGAACTTTCCTCTCACTTCATTACTGTATTTTACCTTTTCCCTTTAAAGCCGTCCTTTCCTGTTCTTTATTTCACTCTATTATTCATGCCAAAAAAGCAGAGACACCTACAGTAATTAGCTCATATGGATTTAGCCATAATGTTTTTGCAGCCTCACTGCTTATTATGGGCCTTGGAGGGTCGTTTTCAGCGTGTTGCGTTAATGATGACTATAGAGGTGGTGGAGCAAAGCACCGCAGGGGGTTTGGCTGTTCTTGCTCCTCGTACTCTGCAATGCAGCGTGTCCCCCCCACCACCACCACCTCCACCTCCACCACCACTACCACCACCATCCCAACAAACCCAGCTAAGCTCCCCCTCTAAATCAGTCCTGGTGCCTTTTCAATTACTTGGAGCAGCGTGGGTCTCTCACTAACTCTTTTCTCTCAACCTCTAATAGCCCCATCTCTCGCTTTTTTATCCTCCTCACTTTGTCATTCCCTCCGTCTTGATTTCTCGCTCTGTCTCCGTCTCTTGTCCTCTCCCTCTCTCTTTCCCCCTCATTTACCTTGCTCTCTCGTCTCTGCCTGCTCCATTTGTCTTACAGTGCATTTTCATTTTTATGGACTCCAATCACTCTTCTTGTTTTTTTTCCTTCTTCGTCTTCCTTCAGCACCCGTTTACGGTGTGTCAGTGTCACCGTCACTGTCTTTGGACTTTTCCTCATCGGCGCCAGGCCTCCCTCTATTTACCTAGAAGAATAGGCTCATCCATCTTTGATTGTTGTGAAATATTACGGTGGTGTCACGACAACCAAGCCTCCCCGAACCTCATGCAATATTCAGAGGTGATGATATAAGATTCCTGCTAATGAAAAAAACAGCAGGCAATACAAACAGCCCTTTAATAACGGCCTGGCAGAACAGACTGCTCCCTATTGAGCTTCAGGAGTGCAGTTGGCTGGCTGTGGTCAGAGGCTGAGAGACCCCATACATCAAGGCACCAGCACCCATGGACCCATTTGATACATGTGGCCCACTTGCCCCATGGGGTTTATCTACATAACACCCGCCACTACCAACATTATAGGGGCGAACAATCCATCGATTTGGATCAATGGATCGATTAAATGATCAACAATCCAATATGACTGATGCAATGTGAAAACATTGACCCGTATCATCATCTTTAAAGATCCCATGAAACAGCTAGCGGAGTTCTTACTTGTTACATGTTTCCTGTAAAACAGGGCGCTAGGGAGGGACTGGTGGTGGTGGACATTGATTGGCATTTACAGTAGCCAATAGCGCTGTGTGTCACAACCCCCCACTCACCATGCAGCTAAAGCCGTCCATGGATGTAATGCTAGGAGGGAGAGCAGTCATATTAGATGACTACTCCCAGACTGAGAACTCCTGGCAAACATGGCCTAATGGGACCAAAACAGCCTCCAAGGCCAGTTTGACGACTTGGCATAGGCTATAGCAATGAGGTTCTCTTGCTGGGTTTGGCTCCCCACACCACAGGGTTTAATCAGGGCTAACCAAGCTAACAGCAGTTAGTGGTTATCTAACTTACTTTTGCAACAAAGCTATCTTTCCATAAGGAAACTCTGTAAAGTACCTCTGTGCTATATTCCCTGTAAGTCTTAGAGGATGTGTTCGTCAGAGTTACCGTTTTCACTGGAGCGCTGCTGAGCCCAGTGCTGCTGTCGGCTAATGGCAGCTAACAGTTACGGTTAGCTACTTTAGCAATAAGTAAGCTCTGTTGTTAAATAAACAAGAATTGAAGCTGATCAGTCGAAGGACATCATAGGGGAACCAGAAAATATTTTCTCCCTAATTGCAATCCAGTTTCACCAAAATCAGTGAATAAAGCAAAAAAAAAGTTGTTCTTTTGCTCAGTGAGCCCCCAGAGACACTGCAGTTTGCTGTGGGGAACGGATGTATTCTCCTTCCATCATAAGCATCTTAAGCCAAGAAGTGTCCCATTGGATAGAAATTAAGTGTATGCCCCCGAGTGCAGAGTCAGACATTCACAGTTTTTCATGGTTTTGCAGAGGCAAACTCTCATATATCATTAAAAAATACCCAATGTCATTGTTGGGCCAGATACTGGTATTATGAGAACTTTAAGATAGACTTTGTTTTGAAATTCCCATGCCACATGTCTGTTTCACCCCGGGGTGGATTTGGTCATTTTAGGGCCTAAGGCAAACACAGACATTGCACTGTCCACATCCCTTGTTCTTCCCCCTTTTCAATCCTTGAATAAATGATAAGTCATAAAAATAAACTTTTATTCATGGTGGGGTGTGGAGGATGAATTGTAGAGTCTCACAGCCTCAAGAAAGAAACTATTCTGAAGTGTATGACAGCGGATACTTGATGTAACAATGCTTCTGATGGTTAAACTGAGTTGAATTTTCTTTAAATGCTTATATCGCTGTATCGCATGCCTATTTTAGCTCCTAGTTTGTTGTTCGTAAAGCAAATCAAGAGTTTAAAACAATAGGATCTAATCTTTGTGAAGCTTTTTATCTTTCAATTTTTCCTTATTCTAGCTTCACGCTAGCAGATCTGAGGCTGTACTGACTGCACATGCTGATGTTTAGAAGGCAATGTTTATCATAGTTAACATCTTAGCTCAGCAAATGTTAGCATGTTTGAACATTTGCGAATTAGCACGACGTGCAAAGCATAGCTGAGCAATCAACCTGGCAACAAGAGAGTGATGATTTTCTGTTTAGTAAAGCTTTATATTTCCCCTGCTCAGAGAACACCTGGCCTTGTGATGCACACACAACACAGTTAAATGCATGCCCCAAATGCATACACATGCAAAAAGCAAATACACCCACACACCACGTATACACATGGGCAGGCGTGCGATGGGGTGGGTTGGGAGGGATGCTTAGTGGCAGTGAATTGCATCAGCAGCTCCTCCAATGGGGATAAAACCCCCCCGGCCTGGAAAAGAAGAGAGAGAAATAGCGAGAAAGATCAATGCAGAGAGAGCAATCCAAAGAGACAGGAAAGAGATGCAGAAGGGGGAATGAGGAAAAAGGGGGAGGGAGGGGAAAAACGAGGCAGAGGGATGGAAGGAGGAGAAAGGGAGGAGGGTGGGGGGTGTCAGAGAGAAAGCGCTGAGCTGGGATCCTCCTGCTAGGGATTTCCTCCTACTGATGTATTCCTCCCTTAACCCCCACCCCCCACTTTTTCTTCTTTTTTTTTTTTTACCGCAACGTAATCTTTCCTGGGCTCATTGCATATTCCTTGCCAATACCCAACACTACCTTTACTTCAAACACTACTACTGCTGCTGCTGCAGACCTACTGAGCCATGTCCTGCCCCGTCTGCACAACAGCTCACTGCCAAGCCCCTGCTGATTGGCACCAACCTGACACTGGAGCGAGGGATGGCAGTGGGGGGAAGAAAGGAGATATAAAAGGGCAAGAGAAGAAAGGGGAAGAAGAAGGGGGGTGGTGAAAAGAGGGCCAGTCTTGCGGAGGCAATGCAGAGGCAATACGATGCAAATGCAACATAATGCAGTGGTGCTGGGGGAGGCATTGCAGATGAGACAGGGCAAGGACGTCCAAGGGAAGGCTGTTACTCTGAGCCCCCATGGGTGCCAGGGATGATGCTTGAAAAGCACCCTTGACCTTGATGGATGTATAGTATTAATTACATATTGGTATGCAATGGAAATGTGCAACAGTAGCTGCAAATGAATATGAGTCCCGCAGTCTCAGACAACAAATTTGTTTGAAACAGCATCAAATCCAACTTCTGCCTTCATCTTCCAACTAGATGATGAACCTAGTTCCACACATAGCAGCTAAAGAGCTAGACCTTTCCGTCAGGAGATGGAGGAGACCAAAAATAGAGCTACAAGAAGAATGAATATTCGACTTACATTTACGTGACCAAATGGACAAAAATACATTTCCAAATGCCTTAAAGATATTAAAACAGATTCGAGAGAGTCAGAGAACGTGCGTAACTATGTTTCTAAAATCCCTCATTCTACAGTTGATTGAACAGTCGAAGAACAGAGCTAAAAGGAAAGTGAATATTGAACTTACATTTGCCAGATGGACAGAAATATTACTTCAAATGCTAGTGCTGGTTTGTTTTCTTTGCTAACGTTAACCACAACAACTTTATTAGGAGATAATATGTCAATGTTGTGTTTACAGTTTGTTCCACACATATTTCTATGCAATGGACATGTGCAAGAGTGGGTGCAAATAAGTGAGTGAAACTGTCAGTAAGACTGGCCAGGACTTGTCCTGCAGGTGACAGATATGTTTGACACGGCATGAAATCCAACCTTTCCCCAGTGGTGAACATCTTGGAGCACTTAGTAGCTAAAGAACTAGATGGCGGAGACCAAAAACAGAGAACACAGTATGTCCCTGCAACGTTGTGATTGTGACAGATCATTTGTGACGTAGTAACAAGGTTACTGCAACAGTTCAGTTACAACACTACCATTAGTTACGTTGCTGAAAGGTTACGATGTAACAGTGGGGAAAATGTTGCAGCATTTAAAAGAACATGTTGGTAGGTTGCTGCAATGTCACATGTCACAAAAATAATGTTGCAACTACGCACCTGCAACAACTTTGTGTTAGTAGGGTTGGACTTGCGATTGCCAGATGGACAAAAATATAACTCCAAATGCTGGTCCTGCTTTGCTTGCTTTGCTAATGCTCACCACAACAACTTTATCAGGAGAGTATGCATCTAGTATGCAATGGAAATGTGCAACAGTAGATGCAAATGAAAGTGAGACCGGCCAGGGGTTGTCCCAGACGACAGATTTGTTTGACACGGCATAAAATCCAGCTTCTCCAGCCCTCCATCCTCTAAGCAAGGACATAAACATTCATCAACTCACGCACACAATCTCATAACAATCTCCACGCACGTGCCCGACTGTTCAATTATTCATTACCAATATACGCACCGTCTGAGCAAAACACAAACGGCTCAAATGTACCTTGACACAAAAGAAGTCATTACTGCAAATAGGCTGGGGTTTAGGTAATGTAGACATGGCAATCTACGGTGACGCAGTTTCCCGTAATACAATTTTCAGAAGTAATCTTGTTTCAAGTCTTGTCAGACTGCGTACAGTCAGGGAGTCACAACACCATTCCCCTCTTCCCTCAGCGAACAAGTCTGGAGAATGTTCCCTTAAATGTTAACGTCCTCCTTTTCTGATTTAATAATTCAATAAAGCTAAGCTTAAAATGGTCTGTGCTCTCTCCGGGCTGCCAGGAACAATTCAATTAGACAGACAACGTGTTGTGACAGCCTGGTTTATGCTTAGATCCCGTATTTGTTCGCCGTGTTTGTGTAACCCCTCAAGCCCCAACCACCTCTCCTCTGTCTTTCTCTCCCTCTCTCTTTCTGTCACTTCTTCCTGCATTGACAGTATATCAGAGTGCCAAGTAAAGCTGAGGCAACTAGCCGACTCAGACTTTTTCTGTCCTGCTGTCCTGACGAGCTGCGGGCCACATTTTGTGCTGTGGGGGTAAAAAAAAGAAGAAAAAAAACCTTCTGTCAAGGGGTAGTTGGAACAGACAGCGAGGAGGAAAATGTGATGGGAATGGAGAGGCTCTGCATTTGTATAATATTGTATGTGAAAGGTGCTGACAGGCGACAGTGTGGGAAGGGCACAGCATTCGTTCCCAGGATGGGTCGGTCAGCCAACCGTCAGCGCAGGCTAATCCAGAGTTGTGTTGATTGACAGAGGGCCAACTGTCAGCAAGTGAAAAAGCCTTGTTCTCAACACCACACCAAGGCCTTTCTGCGCAATGGCATCACCCTACATGAACACGTGTCGTATAACCTCAGGCCAAAGGAGAACTGGAAGGTGACTATTTGCAGGTTAGGATATAGCCAAGACCTCAAATGACCCTGTACAGTAATGAATACTCAAGTCTCAATCCAAAGATTGAGTTTTAGACAGAACAAAGAGTCTTGAAAGGCCTGAAGATAATAATTTACATTTATTGTACTTGCTTTGTCAGTCAGCTCTGACATATATAGTCATGCATTAAGGTACCAGTTCAAAGTTTAAAAGTACATCTGCAGAATGTAATAAGATCTGATACAATATAATAATAATAATAATAATAATAATAATAATAATAATAATAATAAATCCTGTTTTTGCATAGCTTCTTATTGTTTGTTTTTTGTTTACTCTGCAGTCTAACAGTCTCCAGCCATGGTAGCAGCTCTGAGGCTGCACTGAGGTAGGCTACAGTGGTGCTCTGAACTAAATGCTAACGTCAGCATGCTAACATGCTCACAATGACACTGGTGACATTTTAACATCTTTGCTTTGGATGTTAGCATGCTAACTTTTGCGAATTAGGACTACACAGAAGGTCTAGCTGAGGCTGATGGGTAATCTCTCCTGGCTAATTGCACATTCCTTGCTAACACCTAACAATATCTTTATTTCGAACACGACTGCTGCTGTTGAATGTCTAAGTACCAAAATTCATGGCAATCCATCCAGTAGTTGTTGAAATATTTTAGTCTGGACGAAAGTGGACTGACTGAGTGACATCTGTTGACTCTAGCGAGCTTGAAAAAATTATATACTGATTCAACTCTATGATCATTTTCGAGAGTGTACATTGTGGTGGACTGAATTATTTTGAGAGCTGTTTCTAGTATTCTGTGGCCTGCATTATGTAAATGGGGTAGACAACACTAGAAACACCTTTCAATAAAATGTATAACACTTTTCTGACACTGTAAATGCAAACTAAATTTGGTCGAAGGATTTATAGTGGGTTGACTGAATTGGATCACATGAGACAGGACAGCTGTACGTAATAAAGTGATAACTCTGTATAGTATTATCCTGAAACCTCGCTTCATGTCAAAGGTAAGTAGATAGGTATATGATATCAGGATAAGTATCATTGGTAAGTCTAACTGAGCACCTAATCTGGAGAGTCTTTCAGCCTGCTTTACAGGCAGGCAGTAATGGTTTACTGCTTTCATCAAATTCGTTTCCAGCCAAAGCAAGCTGATTATTTTTGGCAAAAAAAGTCCTGAAAACCTATTCTACACTAGCTAAGACTACCTAAACAACAGACAGACAGAGTTAGCAGACTCAGCTGGTGAATATAGTGGGGCATTTAGCAGCTAAAGAGCTAGATATTTCCCTCAGGAGATGGAGGACACCTAAAACAGGAGCTAAAGGGAGAATGAATATCGGACCTCCATTTGCCAAGTGGACAGAAACACAATTTAGGCTACACAATATGCTAATGTTACTCTGTGTCTGCTGAAAACAGGCAACTGCTGCTAAGTCCCACAATTTTTTTCTCTGTACTTCAATAGCAGTTGCGCAAGCTTGGTACCTCTGTCAACTTTCTCCTTTGCTGTGAAAGTGACATGAAAGCACATCTACAACATTAGTTGGCTAATGCTAGCAAAACGGCCAGCGATCGATTGATATAGATTAGCTTGCTAGTGTTAGCTAACGTTTGCAAAACACATGTAGCTCGTGTTTTTCTGACATTAGCTAACTTATAATGTGTATATGTCACTATTACTGGTCCCCCAATAACATCTTTTGATCGTTTTCAAAATTGTGTTTTCTTTTCATGACCCTAGCACAGGGCAGGAAAGAGGAAAAGGAGGTCTGTCAATTCTGCAAATAATCTATGATTCTGAATATGATAATTATGAACACAGTGGAGCAAAATTATACAACATATGCAACAAAAATGATTTAAAAAAAAAAGTGATTGTGAATCTGATTCTGAAAAACAGATACCAGTGAAAATTGGCTATTTTGTCAAAATATACTTGAAATGTCCTGAGAAATGACTCATCAAATGTGTTACATTAACTAAGGAAGATCAGCAAACCCGGTGATTTGCTTTGACTGACACAGAAGTGTATCGAGGCCTTATACATATGAAAGCGATGAAATGTGTGTCTGTACATGCAACCACAGAGACGAGGCTGGAAAGCAGCAGTGTCCTCTCCGCCGTGTCCGCCCACACAGAGGCCTAGTCACCAGGTGGGCGGCTGGCAGTCCACTCTCATTGGCCAGCTGAGGCCGCCCGTCCACTGGAAACAGCGAGAGCATGGTTTTCCCAGCCAAAAGAAGATGATTTCCATCTCCTCATCTCCCCACACCAACGTACCCCTGCTGCAGTGATGAGCAGGGGCTGATTCAGAACAGAGAATTACCTTGATATAAATAGTTATGCCATCATCCTCCTTTGACGAGCCTTCGCAGAGAATTTAAAGTGATGGTTAAGAATTTCGACAAATGTAAGTGAGTCACCGTGAGCTCGGGAGGCCTGTCAGACCTTGGCTCATTCTTGCGTCGAAACAGACGCAGTTAATGTAAATGGAAGTCAATGGGGTTAAAAACAATCACACAAAGCAGCGTTAAAACACTTCCCTAAGTGGTTTGCATCATATTAAACAAGTGCCTCTGGTCAGACAGAAAGTGATTAATCAGACTTTTTACCGCCCTCAACACTCGTTTTAAAACTTAAAAAGCATTAATGGAAAACTGAGAATGAGATTCAGTCTCTATACAGATTGTACCATGCATTTCTTAATATGAATTCTATTCCTTGCTGTTTGTTTTCCTAAAACTTCTTTATTATTAACTTTTTACATTTTCTGCAGGTTTTTATTTTTATTTAATCGTTTTCATTAATTCTAAAATACATCTGCTGTTTGAGCAGCTGACTGAAGTCCTTGGGCCCAGTGCACAGTCTGCTCGGCTGTCTAGACAAAATGGAACCAAGCATTCTCCATCAGAGCTCTTTAATCAATTCAGGTCTTCCAATCTCTTAGATTCTTTTTATTTATTAATGACTAACTTAATACGCTGTTTGTCTTGTTATATGCTGTTATTTAATGCTCAGTTAAAGGGCCAGTGTGTGGGATTTATTGGCATCTGGCCGCGAGTTTGGAGATTACAAACGCTTCGTCTCACCCTCCCCTTCCAAGCGTGTAGGAGAACCCACGGTGGCCGCAAAACTGGTACTAAAAGCAAAAGACCGTATCTAGAGCCAGTGTTTGGCTTGTTCATTCTGGTCTACTGCAAAAAAATGTAGCAGTGCCACATGACAGCCTCGGTGGAAGAGGACCCACACCCTCTGTAGATATAAACAGCTCATTCTAAGGTAACAAAAACAACAGTGAATACAGTATCAAGGTGGTTTACAGCAGTTCTGACCTGGACTCTGACTCCAAGGACGATGAAGAAATGGTGGTGTTCAGGTGGGGACATGAGGCACAAAGCAGTTGAAGAGCAAGTTTGTAGCGAGTTGTAAGTATACATCATCCATTGTGTCGATAAGTCTGTGCTGTGTTGAAAGAAATTTAAATGTTCAGTCTTCTTGCTGTTTGTTGTGACATGTTCAGAGTCATTACTGCTTTTGCCACCAGCAGTTAACAACAGATGTTGAACTTTAAACGTGAAGATGTTGACCACATTGTTATCACTGTCTTGTTGCTGGTGTTAACATACAGATGTATATATATATATGTATATATTAAGATCATTATATTGCCATTCCTAGTGAAAGAGAAATAATATATTCAAACCATTGACACAAGCATTATCCAAAAAGCGTACTGATCAATTTTTAGGTCACTTTGGCACAATAAATAACATCCATCTTGGAAATTTAGCAACTGGGCAAGCAGTTGTCATTAAACCCTCACTGATGTACAGTACAGTGCCTCGTGCTCGGCAGAGTCAGTCACTTCTTCATCCCTTTCCACGCTCCCTCTCCCTCCGTTTTCTCTCTAATTACTGCCTGGCAAACTAATGAGGAGGATTCTTTCGTTAAATACAAACAGCAGCCTGGCCCTTAATTAGCAGCCTCTCTGGCTTGTTTTTTGAAAACACTGTGGCAGAGAGTGGAGCGTCTAACAAAGACCCAGTGCTGGCTGACACCGAGACAAATAAAGGCCGCGCCACCCAACATCAAAATGATGGGGGAGATCACTGCATGTGGCCGGGCGTGCATGCGTGTGCTTATGTTTATATATTTTGTGTGCATGTGTAAGAGACCTCCTTTTGTTCATAAGTCTGCACAGTTCATCACTGCGCTGGAGAAGGAAAGAAAAAGCATCGACAGAAAGACAAAGTTAAAGCTGTAAACTGAGATTTGTTAACTGTCAGGTTAACAAATGAGATCCCTCCATCCACAGACGTCATTAAAGCTTGATGGATATTTTAACTTCTGCTAATTTCATCATTGTAACATTGTACTAACTAAAGCAGTTGTTATGACACAAGTCTGATGGGGCAAGCAGTTAGCGATCAAATCATCATACTGTAGGTTGTAAAAAAGCTAACACTTTATCTATCTCACATTATCTAAACCACTTTGTTTGATAATTGCTCATTGCACATAAATACTGAGTGTGAGCATAACTATGTAAAGTATAACAGATAGACATCAAATTCATGAGATAACTTTGTTATGATTTATTGCTATAGAAAATAAAATTGAATTCAACTCTAAGCTTAACTCTAAGTCTGGCTAACTTGGAGGTTTGTGTAAAGCAGCATTTGTTAATTTTTTGGTCATGTGTGTGCAGCAGAACAAGTTGTAACTCACATATCACTGTATAAAGTTGAAGTTGAAGTTTGAATTTGAATTTGAATTTAAAGTTGATATGGCTAATGTGTTAGCAGTAGCATATTTCAACATCCAGCAGACACAGAGCAACGTTAGCATTTATTTGGAATCATGTTTCTGTCCGCCTGGCAAATGTGCAACGTTCACTCTCCTTTTGTTTTTGGTCTCCACCAACTCCTGAGGGAAATGTCTGGCACTTTCGCTGCTAAATGCTCCACAGTGTTCACAGGCTAGCAGTTTGAGTAGGCTTAGTAAACACAGACTTCAGTAACCCCGACATATCAGTAGCCAGCCAGAGCCCTGTACTGTTCACTGTTCTTGTCTAATGTTGAACTAAAAGGCACAGAGGAATGAGGATGTTTAAAATACAATGTGCCGGTGATGGCTCACGGTAGGATGCTTAAAATTTGGTGACCACAGTCATGGTTAATGGTCTCTATGACCTGCAAACTCATGGCTGGTGCTAGTGGCATCTAGCCATGAGCTTGCAGATTGCAAAACACCTTGTCTCACTCTCCCCTTCCAAGCACGTAGGAGAACCTATGGTGGCCGCAAAACTCATTTCAGAAACATGGCGGTACAATATAATGGCCTCCACGGAAGGAGACAAATGCCCTCTGTTGATATAAAGAGCTCATTCTAAAACACAAGATTCGTATTTTCGGGTGATTATGCACCAAGGAAAACACATTATGAATATTATATATGCAATTTTGGCCACATTCTGTGAATGAATCCCCGTAATTGCACACTGGACCATTTTTTAGTCTCTTTGGGGACGGAAAATAAAGTAACCCAATGCCAGCTACAAAAGACTAAAAGCCAAAGAATAACACTTTGACTTTTCTTCACACACACACACACACACACACACACACACACACACACATACACAGGAGGCTATACAAAAGCATCAAAGCATGTTTTATTAACATGCTCAAGGCAAACCGTGTAGTAATGGAGCTGCTGTATTTAGTGTTGAGAGCCCAATCCAAGTGGACAAAGGTCTGTCCCAATGAAGCCACTCCAGTGGTAATGGAGGGTCAAATGCTAAACACACAGAGGCACGGCTTGTTGAACTAAAAATATCCTTTTATTCTACATTCCTCTGCTGGATTGATAAAGAGTTGTGCTGTAAGTACACATCTCACTTCACATCCATCTCGGTCCCTCCCCACACAGCATGACTGTTTACTGAGCGAGGGGGGGTAAATGAAAGAAATGGACTTCATCCACAGTTACCAAGGAGACCTGCGGGGGACTTCGAACATGAAAACCTGAGACGACGGCAGTGGCCTGCTGAAACTCGTCACCACCGGCCGAGGCGTCTTCAGTTTCCGTCGGAGCACCTGTAGTCAGCCTCTCAGACGCGGGCCAATCACAACAGCTCGGTGGCGCCGGCTGGCGAATGACAGACAGCCAAGGATCAATCGGTCGGGTGAGGGCAGCGGGTGGCGGCCCGATGAAGTCACAAAGGCAATATTTGAGGAAGCTGAATGGACCGCTAATGAGACATTGGATCCTAAATGATAACAGAGTGTTTATGAGAGGTCACCTGAGATGGCTGATGAATAATAGAGCGGCTGTAGCCTGGTGAGGGCAGGTGCACTCACCGCGCTGTGGTTAGAGCTCAGCTCGGGGCCGGAGCAGCTACAGGCCAACACGCTCAGCCGCAGGAGAGGGGCAACAAGTGAGGGGTGCAAACAAAGGCCAACGGGCACAGAGCCCGGGCCAGCACGAGGCCCCGTGCAGGATCAGGGTCACTGTGATAATGAGACCCAACAGTATAATGAGCAGCAAACACCAGTAACTGACAGCAGCTGAACTGGGTATTCAAGCTCAGTACTTTTATTTCTAGTCAGGTTCTTGTTTTCTTATTCATTCACGAGATAGTCCCCAATTTCAGTAACAAATTTGCAAGTTAGTTCTTGTGCAGCTGCTTATGTTTAGACATTTACAATTAGTGCTTTGACTTTGTTTAATGAAAAATAAAGTTCTGTAAAATATGTGTTTATATTCCATTTGCAAGCAAATGTTTTTATATTCCAGTTATAAGTACCAATACTCATTTATCATGTTGGCACTAGTATGGACCTTCATCAGGCAAAAAAAACCCTGATCTTTTTGTACAGAATCGTCACAAATAAATTATCTATTGCAAGTTAGACAGTGTGCAGCAGTCTCTTTGCAACTTTTTGGTCTACTTTCTCCAACACACCTGCCTTGTCTAATAGATGTGCAAAGTGTTTCCTTTGGCACTAGTATTGAAAAATTTAACGATTTAACGGTACCTGACATAGACAGCAGATGAAACACATTTTAAATACTATTCCAAAAAAAAACAGCCAATAATCAATTAGTCGATAGACTGGAAATTAAATTAAACTTTTATAACTACTTCCGTCAAGGAGGTTATGTTTGCAGTGTTTGGTTTTCAGCAAGATTATAGAAAAACCACAGACCTAATTTTCATGAAACTTGGTGACAGGGTGTAGCACGGGCCAAGGCAGAACCCATTAAATTTTGGAGCGGATTTGAATCACGGGGCAGATACACAAATTATTTTTCACTTTCATTAACACTGTGGCCTTGATGGAATAAAAGTCATCCATCTTAAAATACAGGAGATGAGAAAACACAGTGAATTGTAGCAATACGGTAACTAATCCTCCAAGGTAAGCCTACACATGTAGTCGCTCAAACTTCATGCAGAAAGCAGTGGCGGAGACAATGGTGCCATGAGACAACCGGTGCAACTGCAGCATCGACACAACCATATGCACACACATATCAAGCCACTAATTATACTCTCACTTACATCCTGCTGCTATTATTGAATTGAACAAGCTGTAGAGATTTTGCACATAATTTTGCACAACTAGCACATACTGCAGAGGTACTACTTATTTATCTATTTATTTATTTGGGTTTTAAACTTGTTTTTACCCTGTTTTCTTCTTTTTTTAGAGGCTGTTTACTTGGGTTATTTATTAGTATTTTTCTATGTATTGATGTTTCTTTTCCTCTCTTGTGTCCTGACTGGTGGAGCCTTGAGGTACTTTTATCATGTGTTCTGTCTTGTGGTTGTTTTATGTTATATTTGTACTGTAACTGTGTATAATGGATAGCACCATTTCATCTCACTGCAGAACAAATCTACCTTCGGTTATTAATAAAGTAACCTGAACCTGAACCTGAACCTGATTGCCATGTTAGCTGTTGGTGTTTGCTGACTGAGTTGTGATGATTAGCTTAGCTAGCGATTGTTGTGTTAACTTCGGGAAATACCTGAATGAGTGTCCTTAAATCATCATCTTCGATGTTGACAGTAGCTTCTTTTTGGGGTTGCAAAGTAAACACTGGAACATGTAACTCGTTTGTGAGGCCTCGATGAGTAACATGAATTTGTCGAGGTATGGCCAGGGAGATTCACGAGCCCTCTCCTCTGCCATTGTCTCCTGCTTTCCATCCCGCACCGCTCCATTAGACAATTCGCGGGCATCTAGATAGGTGCGTGACGTCTCAAGAGATGCATTTAAGGTTTAGAAATGCCTGGGGAAATGTAGCTTCTGTGGACGCGACTGTGTTATTTGATCACTAAAGTAGCTTCACTACTGAAAAGCCATTTGATGTAGAAAACAGCGACGTTACGACCACATTACTGAGAAATGCTAGTGAAACTAGTAACGCCGCTACTTCCCACCACTGCCCCTACGCCAGTGTGAGGATGGGTGGAGATCTTCAGTTCACAAAACAATCCTGGAGTTTAAGAACAAAACAGGGTTGCAGCTAATGGCAGTGAATGGAGACCACGGATAAAATGTAAAAAAAAGAAAAAAAAAGAACACAAAACAAACACAAAATGTCTCCATCCTGCTTGTGTGGTGTAATCCAAGTGTCCGTGAGCTGCGACATTAAAATTTAACC
>JAJHUR010073247.1:0-93885 GCA_027495735.1 Lutjanus campechanus
CTTTACTCCAATACAATGGGACTAAATGGCACTCTGCTTGTGGTGCTCAAAGAACCAAAAAAGTGTATTTGAAAAACTCATTCCAGAAATCATGACCCGATTACTTAAAATAATCCACACACCTTGTTGTGAGCAGTTTGATGTAGGAACTATTTTCTTTCAGCCGAACTACACCCACTAACTGTATCACCACGCAGAATGGAGCGTGCATTGTTGACATCCTTCTCTGCTTAGCTGTGATGTTACCTCTGCTTGAACTAACTAGCATGGTGATAGGGTAGGTGGGTGTAGTTCGGTAGAAAGAAAATAGTCCCTACATGAAACCGCTCACAACAAGGCCTGTGGATTATATTGAGTAAATGGGTGATAATTTCTGGAAAGAGCCATCGCTGTTGACTTTATCAAATGTATTTGTTGGCGCATTGAGCACCACAAGCCGAGTGCGATGAGATGGATAAATAGCACGACAGGATAAGGAAATTAAAAATGTTTTGGATTTTGGGGTGAAGTGTCCCTTTAACTGATCATGTAAAGTGGATGAAATATTAATATAAATAATAAAAGAGAAGAACTTGAAATGACCTGAGGGGTGATGTTATGGAGAGATGACTGTACTCGGCTTCCATCACGTCATATGAGTAGCTAATCAGCTAATTCAACTCAGAGGGACATGTAGGAGTGTTATTGATATAAAATATTTACGTACACTTTTCATATTTTTTCTGTAATCCAATCCGCAATTAAAATCTTATACGTAGATTCTAATCTTGCAGATTTCTCAGCAGTTTAATCACCCCCGCTGAGATGAATTTTTAAAATAGTTGTAAAAAATAACACTCATTGTAATCCACCATGCCTTGGCTCTTGGCTCTGACTTCTCCCATTACTTAAGTTTCCGTGCTGCCTCAGCTCCCCCATCTCCAGTGAAGCGTTGGTGCGTGTGCCAGCATATGGTCACTGCCACACAAAGGAGAGCGGGAGGCCACGAGTGGTGCGCCTCCACCCGTCTTTCATTACCTTTCTATCTCGCTGGCTCTGACCCCCTCCTCTCTCCCCAGCAGCCATGCTGGCCAGCTGGCTACCGCTCGGGTGTCACTTTCCTGGCTTGGGAGGAGGCAATGAGTGCATGAGTTTTTTGTTATTGTATGAGCATGAGGGGGAAAGAGATGATAACCTGCTGGGGTCCAGAGAGCTCCAGGGAGCTTGTTCTGCGTGCCATAACCTGCTCATCACCATAGCAGCCAGGGATGGTGCTTCATCGGGCCATCCAGGCGGCTCGAGCCGGGGATCTCGCAACCCTGAGCGAGCTAGCGTCCTCTGGTCACCTCGCACCTGCCATCACTGATGCTCAAGGTGCTGGCCCGGTGCACCACGCAGCAAGGTGTGGACGCCTGGAGTGCCTGCAGTTCCTGGTGAGCGAGCTGGGGCTGGCGGCTAATGCCCCGGCCTCGAACAGGGCCACACCAGCACATGATGCAGCAGCCACAGGCCACATCCGGGAGCTGCAATGGCTGGCAGACCAAGGAGGCTGCAACATTGAGGTAAGTTTATCCACTAATCTCTACACACAAAGCCAGGGAGAGAAACCTACCCTGAGAGCTCAAATGCCTTGGAGAGGTGCCACATGTCCTGCTCTCCTGGTAATTTCTACCGACTCAGTGGTGTGAGAGTCTATATTCAGGCGATGGCTTTGATGGTCATCTGACTGATCCCAGAGTGAGGTTACATCACTGCAGTTGTAAAAGGTACTGTACACTACCTTTTCATATGCATCACCAGCTGATTACATCATATGGTGTTGACTTACTGGATATCCATTAGTATTATGCAGCAAGTGTAATTATGTCCAGATGCTTGAGGGGAGCTCCTACTGGACTTAGCTGTTAGAGTCAAGTTTACCAACATACTTCTCTTGTTTCTCAATATTAAACCGGCCCATTATGACTTAATTTGCAGAATCCTGCCTAAAATGAAATGATTGATTGATTGATTAGATAATGTATAATTTTTGCCTTTTTTTTAATCTTATTAGTAGTAGAAGCAGAGAGAGTGTAATTATGCACACACAGTGCAGGGGCAAGGCCATGAGAGGCCGCATCAAAGAAAAAAGGCAACGGCAGCACACTTTGCCACAAAAGATGACAATGTTTCGATCCCACTTAGTTAAAAAAAAAGAAACGTTAACAATTCAATAACTTGCATAGGAAAAAGCACTCAGAGAAAAGTTTTATTTCAAAATATTAAACATGTATGGAAAATATCAAATTCATCATCCCATACATGAAAATCTACTTGACGTATGTTCAAAAATAAATTGTATTAGATAAAAGGAAACAAAAAAGACTAAATTTTAAAATTGTATACAAAACCTGGGTATCAACATTCCTGGCCAGATCACTTTACACTAAGGTAGAAAGGATGCACCTGTTGTGATAATAAAAACTAACATTTGAGAAATTTCAACTACAATAAACCCACATAGTAGAGAAGTTCAATTTGTCAAAAGCTGCATCTAACTCTGATCTTTGTCCATGTTTCCAGGATAGGGATGCGGCTGGTGCCACTGCGCTCCACCTCGCAGCTCGGTTCGGTTGTGTGGAAGTCATTAAGTGGCTGCTTTCTGTTGGAGGTGGGGCAGAGGTGGAGACAAACTGTGGAGCTGTACCAGCTCACTACTCTGCAGCCAGTGGGGACCTCACATGCTTAGAACTACTGGTTCAGCATGCAGCAGGGTGAGTTCATAGCCCCTTACTGGCCATTGCCAAATTTTAGATTGCCAGTGGCTTGGTCCTAGGGATGGCAACGTCGTTCTGTCCACCACTTTGATCCAGATTGAAATATCAATTATTAAATGGATTGCTATAAATTTTTGGACAAACAGTTGTTGTTCCCAGCACATAAATCCTAATGACTTGAACTCTTGGCTCCTCCTTTAGTGCCACAATGAGGTTGACATTTGTGGTTCAGAGTAAAATACCTTTACAACTGGGGTGCAAAATGAACATTTTAACCATGACGTGACCTTTTAACCATGGCTTGATTTCCATGACGTGTCATGGATGTCGCCAGAGAATAAATTCTAACAACATTCATCCTTCGACTTTTTAGCAACACCAGCAGGTAAAAGTTTTTGCTTATCCTGTCAAATATCTCAACTGTGTGAATACAAGAATTGGTACAACATTTAGTACAGATATCCCTGTTGAATGTGGAATTACATCTGATTAGGAGGAGGGGCAGAGCGTGACTCCTTACAGATTCAAACTTGTGAAACACATATAAAACTAGACAATTTAACCTGACTGATTATTCAAAAGAACTGACACATTGGACAGAAGTAAATAGTTCAACACAGAAATGTGAGGAATGCTGGGAAACAGGGTCAAGGAAACTGTGCTTTTTATTGAACTAAAATTTAATAGTGAGATACAACAAACTTCTTTGGTAACCAAAAAGAATAAAGGGCACTCGTTTTGCTACAGTGACATGTGTTAACATGACAGACTGAGTAATATTTCGTTGTTACCATTTGTGCATGATCACATTTGCAGATGATGATTGGATATTATCAAGTGATCAGTCACTTTTTGACATGTCTCATAATTACAAAAAAGGATTTATGGTGTTAAGGCTACACCAGGTCCAGAGAGGCAGGTGAACATGTGAAATGTCAATCCCCCCATGAATCCCGTATCTCCTCCATCTCCTAAACCTGAGACAGTAGCACTTGATAAGGACCAGATAAAGATATGCTGTTTTCCTCCTTCATCTCCTTGTTACAGGAGAGTAAGACTGTAATTTGCATGACACATGGCAAGGTCACCCCATCACATCACATGTGGCCATCAGTAACCTGTTAATAATACATGCCCAGTCACTGTTGGTCACATGTCAACCTTGTGGTTGTTGACACACAGTACAGTATGTAGCCTATGTCAGTGTAAATGCATCCCTGTGGTGTCTAGCAGGCTTGATGGGCAGTAACCAAAATTGTTTTCAATTCAAAGCAGAGCAAGTAGAGGAGAACCAGTACATTTAACAGAAGAATGTATCTGCTGCCTACTAAATACTCGTATTAATAACACGTATGCACAATAGAACTGCATTTTTTTTTTAATTCCACATATTGCAATGTTCAGTAGGGCTGCAACTAATGATTATTTTCAAATTTTAATTATTTAATTAAATTAATTAAAAAATATGAAAAATGCTTCAGTTTCCCAGAACCCAAAGTGATGAAAAGCTGCAAATGCTCACATATAAGAGGATGGAACACCAAACGTTTGACATTTATGCTTGAAAAATTACTGAAAAAAATATTCACTTATAAAAATATAGTAGCTGGCAACTAATTTTCTTTCGATTTCGATTTCGACTAATCCTTTAATCAACTAAATATTGCAGCTGTAATGTTCAAGTACTTGTACTTGTCTCGCTGATTCTGGTTTCATAATACAGAGGTTAATTATTTTATTCATCATTTCAAGCAGTAACCTTGTTTTTGATGCAGAGGTTGAAATTTAGAACCAATATTGCATTTTGGAAACCACTTTATCTACATCTTGTTTATTTTAAAAGGTTTCTTTGTAAGACTCTGAATGTGACATCCTGACTGGTAACTGTCTCAACTGAACGGACGCCTATTATGTCTAAAATAGTACTGTATATCTGCTGTACATGTTTTCAGCATCAGGAATTATCTACATATCAAATTGTTAGAACATTTAATGACTGATGCTAGTAACTCAAACTTGTGTATCCCTGTTGTTCATGTGTGTTGGAGTACAGGTGTGTGAACCACCAGACAGTCCTTGGTGCCACCCCGCTCTATCTGGCCTGCCAGGAGGGGCACCTGCACGTTCTTGAGTACCTCGTGAACAACTGCGGGGCTGACGTCAACCTGAGGGCCTATGATGGCATGACCTGCCTGCATGCTGCTGCTCACATGGGTCACCAAGCTGTGGTGGCGTGGCTGGTCAGTAGAGAAGCGAAACAAGTGTCTCCTAAAAGAAAGTTGTGTTTTTTTAAGTCCCTATTCAGACAATCCTGTTTCATGAACCCCAAACAGGTGACACGTACTGATGTCAGCCTTTCCAGCCAGGACAGAGATGGAGCGACTGCTCTGCACTTTGCTGCCAGCAGAGGGCACTATTGCATCTTGGAGAGACTGCTTCACATGGGTTCAAAGGTCATTAAGGATTACTGGGGAGGGACCCCTCTTCATGATGCTGCAGAAAATGGAGAGTTGGAGGTTAGATAAAAACTTTCTTCTTCAGATTTCTTGTCTTAGTTTTTGTCTTATTTGTCTAAATAAACCAGTGTACATTCATAAAAGAATAGCTTATGCACATTGCTTTTTCTTGATCTACAATACTATTCTTTTCCTTCTCTCAGTGCTGTAAAATCCTATTGGCCTATCAAGCGAACCCAACAGACCAGGACATTGATGGGTTCACAGCAGCAGACCTGGCAGAGTACAATGGACACCATGAATGTGCCAGATACCTCCGTGCCATGGAGAAAAAAAATGTAAGCTCTCTCCTCTTCACCTACTATTTTATTTGACACTTTTTCCTGCTTTGTCTTTTGTCTTTGTGTCAACCCTGCCCAGCTGCTTACTTTGGCATGAAAATCAAAGCTAGTTTTAGGGGAGTATGGTCAACAGCAAACATCTGGAAGATCTTGGAACCTTGGTGAATCATTTTCTTAATTTGTGACATGTAGGCCATGAAGTCCTGTCCTTCCTCAGCGCTGTTCATCTTCCCACTCAGCCTGATTGCTTTGCTCTCAGTTTAAGAGGGCTAAGAAAGTGGAGGGTGACGGCTTTTGTGTTTAATAAGGCATTACATGCGACAATGCCGTGAGTGCAGGAGGAGATTCTACTCTCTGAGATGAGCTCTTTTGTTTTGCGCAGAAAGCACGACACTCCTGAATGTGATTGATGAATATTTTAGTGTTAACACCTTGTTTGTGCTGGCGTTGCCTGTTCAAGTCAAAACTGACCTGCATTCAACTTAAATAGTCAGTTTGCTGCGTGCAGCCTCTTTATATCTTGATTTATTTGTTTTTCTCTGGAAAATCTGCATAATAATGAGGTTTAGAGGGTTACAGTTGATACTGATACTGTAATTTGAGCTTGTGGAGTCAATTTTAAATAGGAAACAGAGAATACAGTTAACTGGAAGAGCTTATGGAGTCCTCTCAGTCAGCAGACTTGTTGAACCTTGAAGCCTCACAGTTGTCCACATGCAGCCCGACTTTGTTTCTGCCATCACACTTCACTCGCCGCCTATAGCGCAGACAGCCCAGCGATGTACACAGAGTAATGAAAGCTGTCGGCCAATGGAAGCCATGAATTAGTCAGCAGAGAAGAGCAGCACTCATACATGAAGAGGATGATGATAGGGAGGCAGCGAGGCATGGCTGCCGAGCTCCCCCTTCAGAAATAATCCTCCCATCCACAATGGAGAGCTAATTAGCGCAGGGACTGCTGCGACGCCGAACGCAGCCGGAGCCGCCGCCAGCTAAGGGCCTATCAGTTACCCCTCTCCAGCGGCTCAGGTGCAGGGCCCAGGGGCTGAGCCCGTTATGAGATCCACAAGCTTAAGTTTCAGCGTTTTCACCATTCTGATGCCTGGAACCGGCAACTCTATCCCTCTGTGGACTTGTGGAGAGCAGGATGTCACTGGCTTCAAACACACGTTTGATTGTGTGTCATGTTTTTTTCCAGGGACTTGGGAGTGCTATGATTGTCACCTCTGGATACTGTGTAATGTTCGTAGCAGACAGAGTGATGTATCATATTTCTTGGTAACGTATGACTTGGATGCACAAACTTGAGGCTTGATGTGAACAAAGGGGTCATCTAATAGAGAAGCTGAAATAGCAGTTAATTGAATTAAATCCTCATAATATTTGGAGAATGGATGCTTTGAAAGCTACTGTTCCAGAGACACGCTGTACTGGTAGACAAGCTTTAATTACATCTGTGATGGTGTTTTAGGTTTGTAAAGTGCTGTGTAGATCGCAGGTTTCATCCGTTCTTAAATGTCAGTCAGATAATCTCATTTCCGAGCAGCGACCTAAATGGGTTGGGACATTGACCGGGGGACGGGGAGAGCAGCGTATTTGGCCTCTCTGCATGTTTGGATCGCTCACATCGAGGTCAGACTCGTTCAGCGCTGTCAACCACTCTTCCCCATCTCGCATCTCAGGAACAGCTGCAATCAAATAAACAGTGTGTGGCGTGAGGTTTACTTCACACACATTTGTGGCTTTTGCTCTCCATTCACAGTGATCAAGCCAAAGATACTGTTGTTTGAGAATGGTATTTTTAGAATACTTGGACAGAGGAAACATACTGTCGTCTAATTCATCACTGTGTTTTTTAGAATATTGTCAAAATTTCCACTTTGTTTTTTTGCAATAAGAAACAGATGCTTTTATAACTTTTTGCATTTGCAGGTATTAAAACATCTAATCAACATTATCATCAGAGAGCATCTAATGAACTTACTGTGCTTGTTTATTTTGTCAGAAATGAAACAATAAAGATATGCTTCTTATGAAGCCCTTCATCATCAGCCCTGTATCTTTCACATTGTTGTGTAAAATCCATATCATATCCCAAATATACCCCATGTTTCCCCATTATACTCTTTAAATAGCTTTAAAAGCTCCTAGTGCCAATGTGTTATTAGGGTTTGGCATTAACCATGCCCCATGGCCACGAAAAGTTACTCTATGGCCACCATATATTTCATGCAGGTGGCCCTCTGTGGCCAACAAGTTTGATCCCCATAGTGTGAGCCTTTGCCAACACAATGTTACAGTTACACAAACATCTCGATTTCTTAGTGCTTTTTAGTTCAACATTCTTCAAAAACAGTGAAGAGTACTCATCGCAGGCTAGCTGTTGGGGCTACTGAAATCAGTTGTTACCTTTTCTTTTGCAGTAATGTAGTCATTTTAATGCTGGCGCTCGCCTCCTGACGTGCAAATGTTCCACCAAAACAAGTTGCCCCTCGATGCAGTTTTGCTGCAGCACCATCGCTGCATCCTGGGGTTAGCGCCTCCCAAGACATTGGTGACTGGTTTAAAGAAATGTAAACAAGGCGAGGCGTTTTTTTCCCCAATAGCAGAATGTGCATGTATGGAGCCTGACCTTTTTCCTGATCTGAGCGCTATGGATAGAGGTCTGGCTATGCAAGACCAGGGTTTACTGAGCCGACTCAAAAAGCTAACGCTGAAGAACAAGAAACACAAAAAGCAGACCACAGTTGTCACAGTTAAAGGGATAATTCACTGCAAAATCATAAATGCATGTTTTTCCTCTTACTTACACTGCTATTTATCCATCTAGACTGTTTTGGTGTGAGTTGCCTAGTTTTGAAGATATCAGCTCTAGAGATTTCTGCCTTCTCTGATATTCTATAATGGGGCTAAATGGCACTCAGCTTGTGGTGCTCAGCTTGTGGTGCTCAGTGCACCAAAAAATGCATACAAAACTCAGCAACTCACGCCAAAGCAATCTTTAATGGATAAATAGCATAATAGGTAAGAGGAGCACTATGCATTTTTGATTTGGGGGTGGACTGTCCCTTTAAAGATGGCTGTGTTAAGCTATGTTAAATTTCCTTTTCTGTACTGTTTTTACATAAGTTTACATTTCGGCCACCAAAAATGTACTTTGGCCAGTACTTAAAAATATTAACTATTTTGATTGATCACTTAATCGTTAAAGTAATTCTCTTAAGCTACAATGTCAAACAATTTCACTGGTTTTAAGCTCCCTCTGTGTGAGTGTTTGCTAATTTTTTTCTTGTCATCTTCTATGACATTAAATGGATAGTTCACCCAAAAATTAAAATTCAATCATTGTCTACTCACCGTCATGCTGATTGAAGGTTGGGTTTAGTTTCTTAGTCCATAAAACACTGCTGGAGTCACTGGACTCGCCTGGTGTAAAGCCCCAACATGAGCTGAAGCTGACTTGAAAGACATAATTTACGTGTTTTTAGCCTAAATCTTCACTGTAGATCCTTAGCTTGGAACCACTTTCACGTGCATGTGCACACCATCTGAACTGGGTGTGTGTGGTGTGGCGGTGTGTGGACGCAAATGAATGGCATGCCTGGACTTTTGGACACTTGGATAACACCAGCGATAATTCACAGATTAATTGATAATTGTTGTTTTCAGAATGTTTTTCTAGTGAGGATGCCAGATTGCATGGATTTTGATGAGGCAGAGGTTATATTAATCAGGAAATTGGTAAATTAGTGGATGATGTCAGTGATAAAAATCTTGAAAAATGTGGCCACTGTGTGTCACAGCACTCTTGTTTGTTGTTGTCAGCTTTTCCACATTAAACAGTCAAACCCATCTATTTAAGCTTAGGGTGTCACTTTGTATTTCCATTGTCACATTTTCTGCCCCCACGCTCGCAATAAAAAAAAGCTTGATGAATTAGTTCCTCCATTCAATTGTCCCAAGTGGAAAAATCGCCTGAACGCGCATGGATAAAATGTCTCTTTTCCAGCTGCTTTGACAAGTCTTCCGCTGATACCTCCCTTCGTGCAACAACATGCCCATTGGTTTGTCCATGCATTAGTGACATTACCGGCCATCCTATCCTTTCCCTTAATTATTAACAGCATTCTCCGATCAGAGTTTATTGTTTATTGCCTGGCGGCCCTTGGCCACTGGCAGCAGTGATGCTGATGGTGGTGTCAAACGAGTGGTTGGTGATCTTACGATAGTGTCACATCCTCAAACACGGAGCGGAGTCAGCGGACGCCCCGGATACCTGGCTGCATGAGTCAGTGCCTCTGGAGTTTCACTGTACAGTGAAGTCTCACCGGTGTGCACTGGGAGAGTTGCTGAAGGCCAAGGTTGGTGAGCTTTAGGTTGTTTTATTGATCATTTTCACCATTAGTTGTACTCTTGATGCTGCTTTTGCTTGCGTTTACTCCTTTTTGTGCTCTGGTTCATTATTTTTCTCAGAGCATTTGATCATACTACAAGTAGTTACTGGACTGGCTGAGTAATTATTTTTGTAAAATGAAAGGAAAGTTGTGTAAGTTCTGTTAAAGAGGCCCTAGCTGGCAGTTGTTTTGGCAGTGGTTGACCTATTTTCTGATCAGTTGTGGCCTCTTACGGTTAGGTATGACTAATACTCCAGGCTCATGACCTTAATATATGTTGTCATTGTTGATTTGTGCAAATTGGACATGATTTTTCTTCCTTCCTTTGAATGTTTCACTTCAGTTTTCTGATCCAGTAGTTGTTAAATGTTCCAGCATGAAGTAGACAAATTATCATTTGTCTTGTTTAGCTACAGTGAATGCAGAAAAGCTGTAAATGTTGGCAAAAACATCATGTCAGTCAGCTTTTAGCCTCTAAAGCATTTACCTCCATGTAGGAAACCTGAGAGTATTTTAACATGTGAGTAGACATGTATTTACACTATAGTGTTCTGTGTATAATGTACACCCGCTGTATACATTCCATGTTGCAATTTATCACCCGGAACGCGAGCGTTTCACATGGAGGCAGGTTGTTTTAATGATTGATTTCAGAGCGCAGAATTACAAGACATGTTTTTTAAATACACATGCTGTTCTGAAATACTTCAACTCTCTCACGGCTCGACCCATGGGGACCACAGATTACTGGTGCTGCATGTTGGACAATGAGACAGCACTGAGTAGCTGTTTCTTAACTCTTGGCTCCTAATCTGTAGTGATCGGGGGCTCTTTGTGGTCTTTGATAGCTGGAGAGTGGATCCAGGCCAAAACAGGGCTAGGCTATCTATATCTGCGTGGCAATGGTGATGGGGTGCTGATGAAAACCAAATGCTCTCTGGCCACTGGGTCTAATTAAACACACACACACAAGGACCGGTTCATCATAGCTTTTAGGACATTGAACTGTTACGAGAAGGGTCACAAAGGAATTGGGCTCCCCCCCTCCTTTTCCCAGCCCCCCCTTGTTTATCTATTTATGGATTGCACAACTTCGGGGAAGTTTATTCCTCCACCCGAGCAGTGTCACAGCATATTTCGTGCTGTTCGACATCAAAGTGCCGTGTGAGAGGAAATGGCAAGGACCACCTCATGGATGCAAAGCACAACAGCATGCAGCAGCATATTAGGGCTGCCTTTGATGTTTTGGTTACTAATAATGTCCTTGGAGAGCTGAATTTGATATGCATTCTGCATGGAGTGCATTAAGACAACGCAGGTTCATTAAAGGGGATCTAAATGTTTCCATACATCCGACATCCTCCCTAGAGTGGTGTGAAACGCTGCCAATTATTCAAGGTTGCTTACTATCCCATGCATTTGTTTTGTTCTTTTGTCTTTCTATAATCCATGCATTCAGGCTCTAAAATGTTTTGATATGTTATTGTTACTCTAGACATTCTAATTAAATCCATTTAGCCTGTTTGTTCATCCCTTTTTTAGAATAAAAGAATCGTTTCATCAGCTTCTACATATTTTTGATGTATATTATGCTTACTTCCATGCTTAACCTAATGTACTTGACTTTAACTGCTTTGTTGAGAAAAGACCTGCCAAATGAAATCTCCCTTTACATCTACATGTCTGTTAGAGATATTTTTTGTGTTGATTGCAAATTACATTCTCACAGTTTATTAAGGTGATGTTAATCTTTTCTTTTGACTTTATGATTATGATTGTCAAATTAATATTCTGAGCTATTATTTTTTGATCTATTGTGATTAGTCAGATGATGATCAGCTCTGATAAAGGGTTGAGGGTCAAACATGTAGAACGAGGGATCGGTGCAGTCTTTGACTATGTCGTGGCCTGTTGTCTGAGCCACCTTAACAAGGCTCCGCTAATTGACTCACACATTAAACAGTCCAAATCATAACACCGCAGCCTTGGCTGATTTATTCTCACATAAAACAAAAGTAACAAAACATTTCTAAATCTAATGTGAGAATAAATCAGCCAAATAAAGGCAACAGAATCCAGCTGCAGTGTTGTTATTTTGACTGTTAAACGTGTGACTTAAGAAATGGAGCCTGGTTAAGGTGGCACAGTTTAAAAGAAGTTCAAAGAACAGGCCACAACAACGTCATATGGACCTGGAGAAACAATCCAAACAATCCTATTGTAAAAATGATTATAGTGATTGATTGTACTGCCTAAATCAACATTCCTATCTCCCACAAACTGCCTTTACATTTACCTGCAGTACTTGTGTTGGATAAATAGTGTGTCTTTGACAACAAATGAGAGGGAGGTCACCTTCCCCGGGTAATTATTTTCTTGTACGACAATCAAAAAATGCCACTTTTTGTCCCTCAATTAGTTTTACATTAGATGTTAACTGTCACAGCCTGAGTCCAGGTTCTAAACTTTCATTGTAAGGTTGTACAGTGTCTGGAAAGTAATGAGTCAAAATGTAAAAAAAAAATCTATGAACATTGTCAACAATGAAAGATTTGTGGTGCTGACTACTATGAACATATATGTATTTAGGAAAGAAATGATGACCTCTCTGTGGTTCCATTTACAGTCAGATGCCAGTTTCACACAACTATCACATAAAAAGCTTGGTTTGCAAGACGCAAATAGAGACACTAATGTCTGTTCGGATGTCACCTGAGAGTCTTCTGCTCATAATAATCTCATTCCCAGCTAAAGGAAATATGATTCTGCCGTGTTTCTGCTTCACTGTGTGATAACATGCAGAAATACAAAACGTTTGATTCCATAATCAGCTTGCACTCGCATGCAAAGAGGCAAACCTGGTGGTGTATGCTAAAGAAATAGAAAGCAGGAAAAGCCTTTGTGATATGGAGGTACTTGACTGGTAAAATATAGGAAGGGTCAACAACTTTGTTACAGTGTCATATTGGAGAATGTTAGGTTTCATCAACATCATCAGATTTACTAAAATAAATCTCAAATCTGGGTCACTCCCAGACATCATTGTAGTCCTGCTACAGTTTGGATTTTTCGTTTTTATTTTAGGGTGAAATGTATGTAATTTTGTTGAATATTTTGGAGAATTTTCTGAGCAGCCCAAACTTTATTTTACTTTAAGTCAGGGCTTCCCTAAGGGGGTGGGTGCACCCCCAGTGATAAGCCAGCTACCTCCTTGAGGGTGCGCGAGAGGAAAAATGCAATGGTATAATTTCAGTATTCTTGTTATTAATGCTAGGTCACTGGGCCCACTCACACATCTTTCTCTTGCTGCCTTCAGTCGGTGGGAGAGCCAACTGTATCTGTCTCTGAGCCTATGCATGTGTCATTCTCTTTGTTCTTTACAAAGCATATTATGTGTTACTTTATTGCACTTTAATTCAAATTGTTGCAGTGTTTTTAATTGTATCTGAATGCACCACCTTCCCAATAGTGACAGCTACAAATACGCTTTGTTGCTGTCTTTTTTTTGAAGGTGTGGGGGTCAACCTGGGTGTATGACCTAAAAAGTTTGGGAACTGCTGCCTTAAGTTATAAATTTCATGTTTGGTCTTAAATCTTATTATATGTGACCACGATATTTGCAGACAGCCTGTGCAGATAAGAACATCGAGGTGACTGCTACAGTGGAAGAGGAGGTGAAGGTGAAGCCGGCTGTGTTGTTGCAGTGCAACAAGGAGGACTACTACGGCCGCCTGAGTGACACATGCGGGGACAGTTACAGCAGTAGCACACCCATGGATAGTTTAAAGGTAAAAACTGAATTGCTTTCCATTCTCCACAATTTGTTGTAAGAACCCAAAGCAACTGGGTCATGCCTTTTTTTTTTTTTTTGGCACCAAATTAGCAACCTGAGAGTGAGGACTCCCCGCAGGCGAGATATCCTCAGCCCTCTTCGGCACCTTCCGCTTCATCCACACCTGCCCAGCCAGAGAAATCAGCTTCCAGCAGAATAGAGCAGGTTCAGATTGCAACATCTGGTGAGAAAAACAGCTGTTTCTTTTACCAAAACAAAGCAACAAACTGTGACATGAAGTGGTTATTGGAAGTTACCACTCAATAGAAAAAAAGTTTATGATCTGTATTTCAGTTATCAAAGGTTTCAGTCAGTCCAAGACCACTGAGAGTGAGAAAACCACCTCGGTTGATAAGACGCTGTTGCCTGATGCAAACCTCCTGGCCGAAAGAAAACTTCTTGGAGACATGAAGCCCATTAAATCCTTGAAACAATCGGGGATATCAGGAGTCTTCACTGGACAAGCAGTGAGTGCAATAAGCTTTCATTCTTCCCTTGTAAGTGCTCCCTTTCTTCAGCTAAAATATTGTGTTTGTCTGTTCAGAGCAAAATGGTAGTCCTGCCCACCGAGGAGGCCAACCTGTCGGACATTGACTACCTGGTGCCCACTCATGATGAGAGAGGCCGTCCCATCGCTGAGTGGAAGAGACAAGTCATGGTGAGACAGCTGCAGGCCAGGCTGCTGGACGAAGAGGATCAGAGGAGGAAGGTAATGTCTCTCCAGAGATTTGACAGGGTTACAATATTAATGTTCTTATATTCATACATTCATGCTAGTGTTACAAATCTGTTGTGATAATGGATGTTGCACAGTTTTTTGACAGCTTGAATTATAGAAAATAATACTCCCAGCCTAACTGTAGTACTGTACATGTCATGATCACAGGTTTAGCCACATTATCTAGTCTGGAAAACATCTCATGTGAATCTGCCGGGTCCAACAGATACATGTTTGATTAATCAACAGAACTATGGGGAGTGTTTACAGGATGATGTGACGTTGTTACAGATGGAAAACAAAGAACTGAAGGATAGTGCACAGTTTTTTCAATTAGGTGCTGGCTTGCGAGTCGACATCAAAGAAAGGAGTTGATAGCAAAACACTCGGAACTCTGAGAAAACCTTTTCATTTTTTAACTCTAGACTGACTGACTCTTCTTGACAGTTTGTACTACTTCAGCAGACAGATAGAAAATAAGGCATGTTTCTGCAACAGCACGGCCCGTCAGTTTATACTCAGGAGCTGTTTTAGGTCCTTCCATATGTTCTGCTTTTATTTTTATCAGACACCACAGGTGTGTAGAAAAACCATACTTTTGAACGTTTTGGTGGCAGCTTGGCACGCTTAGCTAACAACTCCGACAAATACAGGACACCACGCTTGACTTCACCACACCACAGACCGAGGTGATTGGTTGTGAACAAAACCTTAAAAAAATTCATTTTCTCTAAACGTGGGTACAAAAAGGATCAAAGGCAGGTATCAATTGACTGTTAAAGTTTCAAAACTACTCAGTCCAGGGTTATTTTAGTTGATAGCTTAAAGGTATGGAGTACCAATACTGCCTTAACTGCTTAATGCCTTAACTAGTACCCTATGAATTACAGCATGGAGGTATATGACATTTTTCTAATGTTCAAAAAACATCAGTCATGCATAATCACAAATTTTTAAAAAATATTTTGGGGGGTTTTCATGCCTTTAATTGATAGGACAGCTGAAGATATGACAGGCAAGGGGGAGAAAGAGCGACAAAGGGCCACTGGCGGGTTTAATAAACCACATTTTATATTTAATATTTCTGTTTTCAATGCCATCGTTAACTGCAGTAAATTGTTATCTGCTGTAGGAGACAACAAACACAGTTATGTTCACTGTGAGCAGGAAACATATTTCAATAGTCGAAGACAGACAAAAATCAAGAAAATGGATCTGTGGTTGAACCGTAGTAGCAATACAGATGAAAGCACAGAGAAAGAAGTGAATAAGAAAACAAAAACAGAGCCATTTAATAAAGCTGTTCAATAAATCAGACTGATGTTTTGCACTCAGGGGGTTCTTGAAATATTTCAAGAAAGTACGTTACTGAACAAGGCTTGAGAACCACTGAATTAATCCACAAGTCAGTGGACAGAAAATGAAATGGTAACTATTTTGCTAACTGATTTATTGTTTGCAGCCCTAAAAGAGTCAGTTAAATGCTGTACAGCCTACTCAAAATCAAGTCCCCTTCTAAACTAATGCTTATTCAGCCTAACCAGACCACAATGAGCAAAGAAAAAATTGTGGTCTGATTTAGTGATGCTATTCTAAAGCCCTCATCATTTATTTTTAATTGCATGTAACAAATCACTGAAGACATAACACATTGCTACTCGAGTCATAATTTTGAGGTTTGGATCACAGTTTTAGTATATCATTACTCTTTTCCTTCAACGCCTAAGCCATTTGAAATGTTAGAAAAACTAAAAATCACCTCCTGCATGTTTAATTGCTTGCTGTTTGCCTCTGCTCTTGCAGGAAAATGGGAACAGATATGCCAAAGTCACCTGGAGGTATTCCCAAGCCCACAATGCCATCCTGGGGCCCTCTGGTGAGCTGCTGGCTGAGGATGACCTCATCTATCTGGAGCAGCAGATTGCCAATGTCTCCATGCAGAGGAACTGTGAGGGCTACGAGCTGGAGCTCGCTCGTCTTGCTGAGGAGCTCAGGCACATCCTGCCAGCCCCCATAGTCAACATCACCGTCAACACACAGTTCAGAAACTTCTCAAGTCACGTTCCTCTTCCGTTATGGTGCGGCCGTATTTCGGGCATCGTTAAGAGTATGTCTCTGCTCATGACCAACCTGACAGACCAGCCCTACTGCAAGATGCCGAACACCGAACTGATCACTGTGTTCTCTCAGACACCAGACAGACACCAGAACTCGACCAGGGGACGCAGGGAGAGGATAGAGGATGAAATCCAGCAGTTTGGAGTGTCTGTAAGGACTCTGAAGTCTAATTTTGAGACACAGAACCCACCTTTGTCGGATGAGCCAGAGGAGGCCATCATGTTAAGTTCTTCCACACAGCTTGAGGCTCCTGTGTCAGACAAACAGCCGAAAGCGTTGAGTCCAGCCCCAGAAACAGACCAGAACAGCGACTCCGGCATCGACTATGATGAAAATGTTGCAGATGTTCTAGAGACCACCAGCCTCAGAAAGGAGCGTATAGTTGTGCTTTTCTTAGGCCACTGGAAGAAATCTGCCTACACAGTGGCACTGAAGAGTAAGGACGCAGCAGAGAGGAAGAATAGCGGAAACCAGGGGATGGACGAAAAACTCGGCTCACGTCGCGGCAGCGTGGAGAGCACCCAGGCGAAGATGATGAACAGTTCTCTGGGACATTTCTTCAAGCAGAGGAGTGCTGTCAACAAAATGCTGGGAAACTGGAGGAGCATGATCTCCAGTGTCCCTTCCAGACAGATACGCAGGTATACACACCTGCACTACTCACATTATGCCAATGTCATCTCTCAAAAATTCACCCAAAAGTGAATCAGTAATTTCAAATTACCAAAAGTTTATCCGGTACCACACACACAAATCTGAAAGGATTGACAGACTACACAGTGTAAGCAATTTATTATGTCATGAGCTTAATTGAAGCCCTGACATTTTACAGTGGACATTTTTTGTGAATGATACAGTTTAAGCTTTCAGTACCATGCTGGAACTGTTCTTAACATGCACTGTATGAGCTAGTGAGATAAAAACTACTTAGAAAGATGCATTCATTCATTCATTGACTGAGCAGGTATTGAATAGATATTCCTTACCCACGGCAACCATCAGTAAAATTTGATGTAAATCGGGCTTTTCACAGGAAAACAGGGCTTTTCACACTGCATATACTTAGCCCAGCGCTATCCTTAACCCTGGGCTAAGAGTTAACAGTGGGATAACTTAGCCCTTTTCTATGCACTCATTGTTAAACCAGGGTAACACTCAGTCCAGGGCTTAACAATTCACACTGCACTTCTACCAGTCCTGTGTTAGCACTATTACTTGATCTTTTAGCCCCGTTTCACACTGGCACCTTTTAGCCCTGGGTTAGTCAATTTTCAGGCGATAACCCTACAAACTCTGGGCTAACCCTGCATTGCCCTCATAATTTTTAAGATAGTGTTGATAGAAAGGCAAACACATATTAAGGGTCAAGGAGGTGTAGAGCTGCAGCAATTAATCAATTATAAATTGAATATTAAATTAATCACCAACTATTTTGTAATTGATAATCGGCCTGAACAATTTTCTAGGAAAAAAAGTCAAAATTCTCAGATACCAGCTTCTTAAATTTGAATATTTTCTGGTTTCTTCACTCCTTTTTGATAGTGAACTGAATATCATTGAGCAGTGTTGCTGATTGAGCTGCTTAAGGCCACTACAGTCTCGCACAGGGGGTGAGAGGTGTGGTCTACAATTGACATAAACTTGGCTCACATCCGCTTTTCACCCACCTCCTCTAAGAAATCTAGAGGGCAGTCCAGGACAGAGCTCACCCTCTTAACCAGTTCATTGAGTCTTTTTCTGTCTCTCTCTGTGCTTCCAGAACCCCAGCAGTCCACTGCATTGAACATTGCAGATGCTACCACAAGCAAGCTAAACTTGAAAGCTAATAGGTCATGTTTTTAGTTAGTTCTGTTATTCTGCCCCCAAGTGGATAAAAAGTCAGTTGATGCAGCTTTAAAAGCTTAAATTTAGGATTTGTTCAGTGTGAACTGCTTAAATGTCCAGATACAACCTAGAGAACATCAATTGAACAGCCTACAAGATTGGTTTGAAATGCTGTCTGAAACTTAGTAATCCATTAGTAGACTGACAGAAAATTAATCAACAATTTTGAAAATCGTTGAATCACCAAAGTCATTCAGCAAGGAAAAACACCAAATATTTGGTGAAGCTTATAGTCCGTAGTTTCAGATGAGGGTTAATACATCCTGACCAAACATTCTGTGTCATCCACAGGCTTCACAGACAGCAGGCCCTCTACTCCCCAGAGCAGTTCCTGCCCCGTCTGGGTGGCGTGCCGGTAGAGTACGACAATCTGACCCTGGATCTCTTCATGCTGGGCTACTTTCACATCCTGGAGCTGGACCTGCCCGTGGATGAACGCAAAATGAGGCATCTGCTGTGTTTCGAGGTGTTCGACCACGTGGGGAGCTTCCCCTGGGAGCTGGTCAGGGACTTTCATAAGGCCGTCATACAGGACATCGAGGCTGGTAACCGCGAGTGGAAGGACGGCTTTGAGGACATTAAAGTGAAGTTCTTTGGCAACGCCGTGAGTCAGTCTGAAAGCACTGTCGAAGTGGTGAAACATACTCTCCCAGAGGTTAGACAGGTCCCTAAAGTCATTGTGCAGACACCCACACCTGATGAGGGGATGCTTCACAGTGGAACTGACATCTCCAGTTTTAGCAATGAGGAAATTTGTAAATACATTGACCGTAGTTTTGCTTTTTGGAAAGAGAAAGAGGCAGAGATTTTTGATTTTGAGTAGTTTGTGTCATCCTTTTGATATTTTTGTAATGTTTGTAGTTAGATGACATTAGGGCTGGGTATCAAACTTAAATACTGTTTTAATCGTGAATTGAATTGTTGTATTTGTCAACTATCAAGTACTGAAAGCTAGTACAGAATTATTAGCCAGATTCTTGTTTACTTATTTGATCAGATGTTGCCTGATTTGAGTTATAATTTTGTTAATTTTATACTGTGTTTTATTGAGTAAAAACATTTGACTTTAATGCATTTCAGAAGTTTGGACTTTGTTTTCAAAAGGTTTTGTAAGAGAAGACATGTTTATATGAGGTCATAAGTTAGATTTAGGAAATATTTTGGTACTGCTGTTCAAACTCAGGTATCAAATTGGCAACAAATTTCAAACCATACCCAGCCCTACTATAAAATCCAGAGTGCCTAGAGTACTAGTGTGTTTTCCTGAGAGTCAACATCTTTGTTAATATATTCCCAATACAGCCTCGAGTCAGCTGCAGTGGGAGGACCAGTTCTGGCATGATTATACAATAAATCATTACACAGATACCTGTGTAATTTCATTTCTTGTAAGACTTGTCATGATTATTCATTATTACTTCATAGTAAACACTAATTTCACTGACATTACATATTCTTTTCAATTCTTACCTTTTCAAGGAACTTTTAATCAGACCGCAGATATTTTATCCCATTTATAGACACATAACACTTTGTCATAACATCATCATAAACTGATTGTTATAACTTACAACAAAGTTGGTGCTACATCATTTATCTCCTAGCTTCCCGGCCTGTTGAGAAAATGCTAAACATGTGCCTGTAACAGCAGCTGCGGGTCCCATGCCTGTTGTTTGGAATCTGTCTCCAGCACGGAGTCACTGTCAGTCCTAAAAATAACCCAACGACAGGCAGCCCGTCCCAGTGACTTGGCATAAGCTATACGCCATGTTGCCCACTCAGTGTTGATCTAACCAGCTGCTCCGCTACAAACAAACTGCTTTTTAACTGGAAGGATGAGCCACTATTTCCATTGTCTGCTTCTGTGGTGAGTTTGTTGTTGGTTACTTTTTTCCTTGTTACAGTATTTGATGACAGGAAATTACATTTGTTGTTGGCTTCAGAGGAGATGAGAGTCATAGAATTGTACTAATCATAGGCCAAAAGTACTTTGTAGTGCTTGTAAGAACACAATGATGGCACTCTTATGAAGGCAAGGACATTTCTTACATGATACTTTGTATTTTATTGCTCAAATCAGAAAAATCACCAAGGAGAAACAGGTTTCAAACAAAGTTCTAAACTTAAAGAGTTGTATCTAATGTGTATCTCATCTCTTTTTGGCCTTTTATATTTACACTTTAGTACAAAAAAAAGCAAATTTTATTTTATCATTAATTCTAACATTAAAGAAAAATATTTGATCATATGCCACTTTTTTGTATTTAATAAATGATAAACTTTTCCTCTAGGACACCTTTTTTCCAAGTTACCAAGTCTCACTCTGTGTGAAGCAGTTACTTTAGTAGCTGTTTTCAAGTTATTGCCAATCATTTCTGAAAAGTAAACATTGCTTAGATGGGATTTTATAATGATTTATTTTGAATATTTACTAATTTTTCTAAACTTGCAGGTAAGCTATAAAGTCAGTTTTGGACCATCCCTGCTGAAAGACACTCTGACCTAAATTTTGAACTGAAGTTTACCATGGTGCGGAATGTGGATGACCTGGACTTCTGCCTGTCCTCCCACCCTCAGAGCATCCTGGAGGGCTTGCGCTCCCTCTGCTCTCAGCCCAAACTAGTTGATGTGACACTGAGTGCAGGCGGTCGGGACTTCCCCTGTCACCGCGGCGTATTGGCCCTCTGCAGCACGTACTTCCGCTGTATGTTCTCGGGGGACTTTGTGGAGAGCATAGCTGCGCGTGTGGAGCTTCACGATGTTGATCCTGACATACTCAGCTGCTTGCTGGACTTTGCCTACACAGGCAAACTGACCATCAACCAGAGCAACGTGGAGGGCTTGATCTGCACCTCCAGCCAGCTGCAGTTCCAGACGGTGAGAGCCGTGTGCAGCCGATACCTCCAGCACCAGATTGATGCTACCAACTGCCTGGGAATCCTGGAGTTTGGGGCGATCCATGGCTGCCCTGAGGTAATGGCCAAGGCATGGGCCTTCCTTTTGGAGAACTTTGAGGCTGTACAGCAAGGCGAGGAGTTTCTACTATTGGAAAAGGACAGGCTGGTTGCCTGCCTTTCCGATGAAGGACTGAAAATCCGGTCAGAGTGTGCCCGCGTGGAGGCCATCCTGAAATGGGTCAGACATCACAAGGAGTCCCGTCTCTGCCATCTCCCTGAACTCCTCACCTTGTCCCGTCTCTCTCTACTCAGCCTGGACTACCTGGCTGACACCCTGCTGAAGGACAGTCTGGTGCAGGCCTCTCCCAGCTGCAGAGAGGCTGTGGAAAAAATTCACAGAGAGGTTAGTGAGTTCACACTTCCTCCGTCTTTTTTTCTCTTATCTTTGTTTGCTCAATCTGAGTCGATTTCCAAAAGCAATCACGACTTTTACTTTTCTAGAAAATGGATTTGGCACCAGAGTGTAGGGACAGACTCAACTCTTTGAGCCCACAACCGAACCTGCAAGAGGTGCTGTTCGTAATGGGAGGTCGTTCACTGGATGACTCTGATGATGAAGACGACTCGGATACAGATGAGGAAAGAGACCCAAGACTGCAAAGACTGCTGCTCAGGAACTGTGCCTTCTACAATACAAAGACAAGTACAGACTTTTGCACATATCAAAATTTCATGTTTGTTTAAGTTCAGAATCCATTTTACAACAGATTTTTGTTGTGAAATATCTGTCTGATTCCTCGAAAAAACAGTTTGGAACATGTGTCGTAGGTCGTTAAATCTAGTGTTGACAGAAAAACAGCTCTGCAGGAATGTGGTCTGGATGTGACAAAATTGGATCATCTTCTCAGTTCCTGAAATGAGCGTTTTATTGGTCAGTGCTGGAAGAAGGCGTCCATGTCTGTGTTTTTCATGGGATGTTAAGGAAAAGATTGCTGCGCCTCATTCGAAGATTTCTGGTTTTATATTGAAGCAATGACAACTGTAGCCACAGGGTTGAGGGCTGTGCCAGAAAATCTGTTTCTGTCTTTCTTGACCTAACTTTGACTTTTACTTAAAGGTCCAGTGTGTAATATTTGCGGGGATCTGTTGGTAGAATATGGCAGAAATGGAATATAACATTCATAAATGTGATTTCATGACTGTATAATCACCTTAAAAGAAGAATTGTTGAGTTTTTGTTACCTGAGCCATTTAATTCTACAGAGGACGTGGCATTTTTCAGAACAGACAAGATAGACACTGGCTCTAGAGAGGGCTTTTTGCATTTTGCCTGAGTTATTGGGCCACTGTTTGGAAGGGAAGAGTGAGATAAGGTCTTTGCAATCTGCAAACTCATTGCACAATGACACTAAATCCTACACATTGGTCCTTTAAATAGTCCTTGAGGACGTTCAAAAATATTTGCCCTCCTCTGCTATCCATTGTAATTATTTTGCTGTTTGTGGAAATTTTCATCTAGTTTCCCTCACTCTAAATGATGCTCAAACATGAACTCCCCTGTCTTTTTCTCTGTAGAACAGTGGCATGAGCTCCCTAATTTCCCCAACCCTAACAAGTGGGGTTACTCTATGGTCTCCTTGAACAATGATGTGTACGTCACAGGTGAGTCAAGTGTATACAGCCCTCTAAAACAGAAACCTCAGCAGAAGGATAAGAGTTTTAAGCAGGACTCACCAGTTTCTCTTGAGAAGAATGCAAAACGTTGTCAGACTTTTGACAAAGTGCTCTTGTCTGTCTGACAGGGGGCTCGCGAGGTTCAAATACCAACACCTGGTCGACCACAGAGACCTGGAAATACATCACAAGAGAGGGGAGGTGGGTTACTGTGGCACCCATGCTCCGGCCTCGGACTAACCACACGTCTGCAACACTCAACGGGGAGATTTACGTCATTGGAGGTAAGAAAATAAATACAGTCCTGCATGTGGTGCCTTAAACCTGCAGTGCAATGGAAAAGTTTGGTAAATTCAGGTCGCTCATCTGCCCTTAATGGCTTACCTCTGCGGTGATAGTTTGTCAGAATTTGCTTGCATTTCTTCTTTGTGGTTGAATAGTTTCAGGCCTTAAGAACAGGGCAGTATTTTAGATGTGTGGTGTGGTGCTTATGGTGTGTGCTGCCACAAACACACATCTTTAAATTTAAGTATTTGTTTACATTTATGCGACCATGATTCAGCCTCGTGACTCTGCTTTTTCCCTCCTTTAGGTACAACGGCAGATCATGTTGAAGTTGAGCATTATGACCCTTACAATGACACCTGGGCCTTGTCCTGCCCGGCCTTAAAATATGTGACTAACTTCACCGCCACAGCGTGTCATGGGAAGCTCTATGTGATTGGCTCGTGTGCTGTGAAGTACAATGCTTTGACCATGCAGTGTTACAACCCTGTTATAGGTAAGGATGATCACAGCAAAGCTCATGTCTGTGACGGTCAGATTTTTTTTCCACTCAGATATTAATTGGCAAGAGATTTGTGATATTAAACAAGAACAATTAAAAACAAACTATTTTGGAAATGCATTCACACTACTCATTTATTTATGCAGTCCTAGTGGTGGATTCTTTAATTTTTCTTCCAGCTGTGCTTCTTGTTATCTCAAGTTATGCCAGCTTTTCATTTACTTGTAATAGCTTCTTTTCTTGTTATTTGACCTATTTTAACCAAATATCTATCACTTAGTTTCCTAGTTCCTTAAAGGGACTGTTCACCCCCAAGTCAAAAATACATATTTTGCTCTTACCCATAGTGCTATTTATCCATCTACATGGTTTTGGTGGTCAGAAACTGTTTTATTTCTACCAAACCACACCCACCATATCATTGTGCAGAGGGAAGTGTGCATCTACTCATGGAAGAGAGGCTCGTGACAGCGCGGAATGTAAACATCTTCGATTGAGATTTAACGAGTAGATGCACACTTCCCTTTGCATTGTGATACGGTTGGCGGGTATAATTCAATTGAAAGAAAATAGTTCCTATATGAAACTGCTCACAAAAAGATCCGTGGATTATCTTGAGTAACGGGGTCGTGATTTTCTGGAAAGAGACTTTGCCGTTGAGTTTTTAAAATGTATTTATTTTTGGCGCTTCGGATACCACAAGCTGATGCCTCCTAGTTCCATTATATTCAAGATAAAGCAGACATCTCTCTGGACAATATCTCCAAAACTTGTCACCTCACACCAAAACTATCTAGATGGGTAAATAGCACTCCAGGTAAGAAGAAAAATAGTTATATATATACTTATATATATTTTAGGGTGAACCTTTAAGAGAAATTATAGAGATAAAGTACCATACAACTTCATTTTTTTACAATTTGTTGCAGCATTTTTTTTTTTAACATTTCCTCTGTATACAGTATGTAAATCATGTATGATTTCAGATAACTAATTACTATATGAAATCTTAACAGTGGGCTATCTTCCCCTTTTTTTAAATATTAATTTCAGTATTTATCATTATTGCTCATTCATTGAGATATGATTGTGTATCCTTGAATTCAGTATGGATAATTGTCTTTTCTTCATTCTACTAAACCATATACTGTATGTTTACATGTTTTTTTTTACAGATAGCTGGATCAGTATATGTTCGCCCTTCATCCCTAAGTATTTATCCTCTCCTCGTTCTGTCTGTATGGATGGTATTATATATCTGGTTGCTGACAACACTAAGAAAGTCTACTCTTATGATCCTGAGGCAAACATGTGGCAGAAGGTAGGATTAGATATTGGTTTTGACAAAAGTCATAATACATTAGTACAATCCTTTGTATCAACGCTAATTTAACAGGATTATAGCAAGAAGAATCAGTTTTATTTTCCTGTTATTTTGCCTTTGACTTTTCCCTCTCTTCAGGTCCAGCTTCTCCACATGCTCCATGAGAATGGTGGCCTGGTAACACTGGACGGAAAGTTGTTTGTCACCGGAGGTCATTGGAAAGGTATGGAGGGAGACTACGGGGTGGAGGTGGAAATTTACAACCGAGCATCCAACACCTGGGAGGTGGAGTGCTACCTACCAAGACTTTGGTTCTACAGTGGAGTTTGCACCATCTTCCTTGATCCATCCCAGTGGCCTGAACTTTTCCACATAGATTCAACATAGCAGCCTTGAACTCACCTCTTCACAGGGACAGTGCCCTATCATATATCTATCTTACAATGCAAATGGCATGTTTATCCCAGGGTGTCATTGTGCCCTAGAATAGTGTGTTACACGATCCTGAGGTATTCTTGGTTGTTTTTAGGGCCTTGTTTGGCTGCTTGGCAGGTGTTTATTTATACTTTGTATCATGTGTTTGAGATCTGATTTCCTTTTTGTGTTATTGAATGGTGCTTGTGAATCATTAAATCTTTGTAGAAATAGTTTGTGGGCTACTGTTTTGATGATGATGATGATGGTGATGGTGATGATGATGATGATGACACGGAAGCCCTCACAGCAGTTGTTCCCAAACTGGGGGGTGCAGAATCACTGCAGGGGGGTGCAGATGACCAGGGTAGAAATAAGTGTTTGCTGATGCTATCACACTGACCTTTATTTTATTAAAATTCAACCTTTGAACCCTTTTTTATCAGTTGCTACTCCAACTGATTAATGTTAATTGGGGGGGCTGAACTTTTTTTGGCTTCGGGTGGGGGTGGGGGGGGCAGAAAAACTTCGGGAACCACGGCTGTAGAGGCACGTGAGAATATTGTTTTCTGATCAAAATTGTTTTCTCTCTCATGCTCTGCTGTGTTTGTGACTTCAGAACAGGTGAAAAAAAGTTTCACCAGGATGATCGGTCTAAGTTCTAAAAAAAAAAAAATCATATTTTGTTTCAGATGAGTTTTGATTTCTCCATTCACAAGGTACACAAGGTACATAAATTGTGTGTTTTTGGCTGGAAGTGTGTATAAATAAATATGTACTTTGTGTTTAGAATACATGATGAAATTAAAAATCGCCTGGAAGACATGAATGCATTTAAAACTATTCAGAACATGGGGTAGTGGCACAACAAACATTGAAAAAATTATCCAAACATCCAAAAAAAAAAGTATATATATATATATATATATATATATATATATATATATATATATATGTATATATATAGCACATGGTTTCTTGTGCTCAAAGCCACCCCCACCCCCACCCCACCCAAAAAACAACAACAACATCAAAAACGACAACAACAACAAAACATTTGAACAATTGAATACCAGTGTCTCTTTCGAGAAATCATGAGTCGGTTACTCAAGATAATCCACAGACGTTGTGGTGAGTAGTTTTAATGTAGGAACTACTTGGTTTCTTGTAGAAAGATTTTTGGATAGATTCTACCACAGAAAAAAGTAGTTCCTACATGAAACTGCTCACAACAAGGTCTGGATTATCTTGAGTAAACATGTAATGATTTCTTGCTGGTGAGTTTTGCAATTGTATTTTTTTGGCACTTTGAGCACCACAAGCTGAGTGCAATTTAGTCCAATTATATTCGAAAGAAGGCAGACATCTTTATGCCTGATATCTCCAAAACTCAGCAATTCAACACAGGCCAAAGGATAAATATGTATTTTTGACTTTTGGGTGAACTGTCATAATCACAGGAGAGAAAACAATTTACGTCAGACTTAAGAAATTGATTACCATAATTATTTTTTCTTGCTTCTGTATAATGGTGATTATTATTATTATTGGTTATCGAGGGTTTGGAACTGGAAATGTTTGAAATATTAATAAAATGTGTTCCTGGTCAACCAACTGTAAATCCTTTAAGGGAAAATTGTTCCTCTGCCTGTCTTGATGATCATTAACCCATCGGAATCCAGCAGCTTGGCTCATGGCGTCTGTCCTGCCATGGAAACACCCAAGCCAGCATTCTATTTCTATGGCAACGGCCCGGAAGCGGCGCGTGTGGTCACCGTGGTAACGCCGACTGGTGCTACTTGCCTTCCCCGCAGCTGCTCCTGAAGTTTCTTGACTACAAAGTTCTGCCAGTGACTTTTGTCAACTCTTGCCTTTTTTATGCAGGTACCAATTTAGTGCGACAGTCCTTTATTTCTTTTTACATAGTTTTTATGACTAGTTTAGGTTTGTACTCTGTTTGACTCTACTTTGACTTCTCTCTACCTGAAGTTGTATTAGCTTGAATCATAGCAGGCTAACTAACGTTAGAGCAAGGTTTCTGTCTCTTGAAAAGAAACGTTAATTAACGGTTTTTGCTCAAATTTTATCGTTAAAGCTGGGCCAGTTTTGCAATGAGTTCTCAACGGGAGCAAGGTGCACACTCACCTAGGCTGGAGGCTGTGATTCAGGTTAGTAAAGTAACAGCTGTGTTAGCTTGCGTCTTTCATATTTTAACAGGCTCTTTTCACGTAAGACATTTTGACATGTCACAGTAGGAAAAGCACAGGTGTAAATAATGAAATTAAAGATGGTGGAATTCAATTCGACACAAGCTGCTTCATTTTCAAGGTCATGGTGGGACAACAGAACAGAGCAATTATACAGTATAGTTATTGGTAACACCTGTCACCATGACACGTAAAAAATGTCTGCTGTAAAAAATGTCTTCTGAGAGGCAGTGATGGAAGAGGTACCTTTTACTTAAGTAAGCACTGAAGTAGCCTTTAAAAACACCGAAAGTAAATCTTTTTTTCAGTCCTATTGGAAAAAAAGGGTAAACACACGTTTTACCAATGATACTAATTATGGTCCTGTTCCATTTAGTGTAACAGAACCTCTTCAGTTAACCAACATGCCTAATAGCAGCATCCTGACTCAGTTTGACCTGAATGTAGTGAAACCTTAATTAGTATCATCACTGACACCTGTGTTTACCCTACTGTTTATGCCAAATTTGTGCTGTGAAAAAGGTCTGTTTTTAACTAGCTCATATACTACTGAGTGCAATAAGCTATTATAATATATCTAATAATATATTTCTTGATTATATTTTTGTTAATAATTGGAATCTGCAAAGTAACCAACATTTAAAGGGTTAGAATAAATGTAATGGAGAGAAAAATGCCTTTGAAATGTTATGGAATAGAAGCAGAGAAAGTCCTAGTACCTCAGAATTGTACATAGGAACATTACTTAATAAATCGTTACTTATTGAAAGGAAAATTTACAATCACAGTGATGAAACAGTGCAAAGTGAACAAATTACCCTAATGGATAAGTTAAGATTTCAGTGCATTTTGTTCTCTGGTACAAGTACATTTACTCCAGTACTGTGCTTATGTACAGTTTATATGTACTTTATTTGATTTCTACATCTACTAAACTGCATTTCAGGGATATTGTACGTTTTACTTTACATTTACTCAGCATTTATCTCTCCGTTATAATTACTTAACATATCATATGTGAAGTATTTAAATGATCTACTGCTCATTCTGCTTAATGGATTCCTTCGACCAAGTACATTCTGTTTGTTTGCTGTTACTTTTGTAAAAATTAAAATACTTCTTCCACTGCTGTATTCCTCTTACAGCAGTCTTATCTACTCAGTTATGTGATATGTTGGGGTTGCTGGTATGATTGTAGAAGTTGGAAGAATCCTTGCTTCGCTCTGATGGCAGCTCAGGAGAGAGGACTCTGACACTAAGAGGTGATGGCCAGGAGCCCAGTGACACACCTACACCTGTCTCCACCCGCATCCGCCAGATCATAACCCGCAACCTGGCAGAGCAGCCAGCTGGTAGGAAAGAGAGCTTTAATTGAAATGCACAGACAAAAGCATTGAACACAATCAGCCCAAACAATAAATCTGCCTTGCTGGATATCAGGTATCATTATACCTTGTGTGGTAAGATTGACACCTCTGTATCCATGATCTGTTTCTTAATCTCAGGCGAGAGCTCTGAGGTCAGCAAGCCAGAGGAGAGCAGGGCCCTGAGGGAGCAGCTGTCTCCCAGCCAGATGGACCGTGACCAGCCGCTAGTCAAACAGGCCAGTCTCACAGACAGGGTAGGGGTGACACAGGGCAGCAATGCATTCTCAGGTCAAGGTCAAGCTGTGGAACATTATTTACATTTTTAGCATTTATTGTACCTATGCTATAAAGATAGAATGTTTGTTCTGTAAGAAAAGGGAAAAAATCAAAGATATTGAAAGTGATATCACAGTTGTAATGGGATGCATGGGTGATATTCTCTGTATTGAAGGTAAGAAGATCTGATAGAAATGATCATTTTGGTTACTTATTCTTGAGTTAAACAGCAATACATAGGAAAATGCCTTCTTCCATGATAATGATTCGCACCTCGTCAAATAGTACGTCAAAATACATTTTATACAGAATGTGCTTACCATTTCCTGTCCTAGTGATTACACTGCCTTGCCAGACATTGTTTATAATGTCAAATGTTAATGCAGCTTTCACAGGAGCTGGCGTATGTAATACTGTCTATGGTAAATTTGTGCAGTTTTGTTTGGAGATGAGATCAAGAAGGGCAGCCACACTAGAGCATTGACAGCAAAACGCTACACACGTTTGAAATGGAATATGGTTACAGTAAACATCAGTGTACCACCACTCTTTCCAGCAGGGAAAGCCTTTTGGGGCTGAACAAACAAACAGTGTGGGGAGGTTGAAGCAGCTTTGCATGTACTGTAGTGAAAACTAAGTCGGAAAAAGTATGGAATACACATGTACAGACTCATGATTGAATTAATGAAACTTGGCACCAGCACGTATTTTATGTCATACGTTTTTCTTAAACTAATTGCTGTAGAATTATGGTTACATATTACAGTAAGTACTCTATGAGCACCCATTGTGTGTGTGTGGGTGTTGATGCATGTGCGTGTGTATGTGTTTGTAAGTGTAAATAAGAGAGGGGAGGGTAGTCCATGAAGGGTTTCCTTGTGGTCTGCTCAGGTAGACTCAGACCCCCTGTGCTCACAGGGACCGGCGTCTCCCTTCATAGCCCCCCGTAGTTACCCCTCCATGTAGTGGCTGCTGTTTTGGGGGAAAAATTGTGAAGGTCACTGGCCTCCTCCCTGGAGACTGTCAAAGAAAAAGCTCATTTTTCATGGTGCACAAAGCAGCCATTTGTGATAACACTGCCCCCATTCTGCTGCTTAAATCTAATGAACTCCCACTGCTTGCTTTACTCTTGGAACTTATTTTAAAACGGAGGCTATAAATATAACTTAATTAGTTTGGCAGATATATATAGCATATTTATTTTGTTGATATTTTTAGATGTGTGAAAAGGCACTAAACAGAAAAAAACATAAGCAAGTGTTGCTGAAATTTGATGCACACACCACTGAGTGGCAATTTTAGAGAGTGGAGGGGTTAGCACGAGATCTACCTTTTTCCACAAAGCTCACGAAGGTTATAATTATTAACGCAGCTGAATGTTGTATCCGGTAGTGTCCCACAAGTTCAAGTTCATGGGGTTTATTATAAAACTCCTGTTGTAACTTGTCTCCTATGAAAGCTCCTGCCTTGTCCATACTATTTTTTGCCTGCAGAACAGCACGCTGTGCTGTGATGTTAATGCAGTGTGCTAATCAGTGCCCTGCAGACAAGTATAACTGCCGTGGCTGTGGCATCCATGTGGAGCTAATGTTTAGCCCATCAGTCTTATTTGCATATGGCTTCCTCCCTCAACATTTGCTGCTAAAGGGATCATATCAGAGACAGACAGTATATATTCACAATCAAATCTCAAGATTAAAGGGATATTTTTGATCATTTGTAGTGTATGAGGTTCTTATACCTAGTCAGTGTATTACCTACAGTAGATGGCGGTCGACACACCCTCAGTTAGGAGAAGCAGAGAGGAGTACCAACATGGAAGCCAAGCAATGCACTGCTGTGGACAGCTTTTTGGTGAATCTGGTGAATCTGAACTAACCTTCTAATACACTGAAGTCACACAATAACACAAACAAGCTAACCATTTGATCAAAATACTTTTATATTGTTACTGATGTCATATCTATTGCTGACAGATATTGCAATCCGAACAATCCCTTTAAGGTTGAGCAGTTATTTAGTTTAATCATTCATTGGCTTTCTGTGGTATTGTACAATGATAATATGAAATCCAGCTTTTGAAGTTTAAGATGTTGAGTGCATAGCGATGAAGCACAGTTTGTTGCAGTGAACACGAACAAGAAAAAAATTTGAACATAAAAAATGGATTAGAAAATTATTCAGCAGTATTGCCCAGCCCTGACCTATTTACACCCATTATGTTTCTCAGCCTTGAAATAATAACTTGCTTTTGCTGTATATTTTGTTGAAAATCAGCATTTGTTCCAGTTGCTCTTACTTCCCTGGATAGTGTCTGTCGCAAATTATAGTTGAAATTTGTCTTAATGGTTTGCTCATAATTCTGTACTGTGCATTCCTTCAAAGATAAACATACAAGGCCAACAGTGTAGTTTCCCTTGAGAAGTTTTTGGTTGCATATGCTGCGAAAAGCACAACATGGTGGATAACGGGTATCACCCTGCTCATGCAGTAACAGCCATCATACAGTCAGCAGCTCACAGGTGGAGTATGCCCTCCTGTCAATTCCAAAGGACAACCAAGCCACCATCATAACTGCTTACAGACCAACTTGCTTTGTACCTTTTGTCATCAGGTTGATACAATGTGACCAGGTATTTTTCATTGCTGTTTTTCAGGCACAGCATATACCAAGCCAAAGACAAAGACACTTTAATGCCAGCAGCAGGAAGGTGTTAATCTCTTAATTTCTCCAGCGTCATATCCGTATTTTTGGTTTTTAATTTTCCAGCAGAATTGTTCATTATGGAGTCTCTGCTAGTTGCTGACAGCAAGACTCCAGGAAGTCACTTCTTCACAAATACACTATAACATGTTGATCAGTGAGCTTTAGGTGTTTTGCTGGTGGAATTTTTAAACTTTTGACACAGCCAGATGAGCTGATGTAAATTCCATTTTTAGTCTTTGTACTAAACTGAAGTAATTGACTGTTAGTGGTTGCTTCCCATTTACCATACAGATCAATTTGTCATTTAACTCTTAACGTGAGAGTGAATCAATGTATTTCCCAAAATGTCTACTATTCCAAAAAGCATTTTGTTTTTCAGTTTGAAATCGGGCTGTGATATGCATTCTGGAAAGGTACAAAATGATGGCCAACTACCAGGTTTTTTCTGAAATTCATCTGATGCTCATAGTGTCAGAATGTCAGCTGAAGCAGGCCCACCACTGAATGAGAAATGCGCAGTTATCCCAAATCCCCATTTTCCCCCAGTCTCTTTGACCTGACAGAGGACCATTAACGCAATACTGGTGAAGTCACACCTGGACTCTGAAAGGCTTCCTCTGTGTCTCTGTTAAGTCACTCAGCGTGATCTCTGGTGACCCCAGAAAATTGCACCTGAACCAGGATAAACCTTGACCTAGTTTGTGAGTCGGATGGCCTCGGGAGGTTGGAGAGCATGTTGGGGTGAATTCTGAACCCTCTGTGTTGCTTTTGGAGCCCTGCCAGTGTGCATTTTCTCAGACATAGACATCCATACCCTACTGCCTGAACACTTAGCGAGTGACTGCACAATACTGCAGTGTGGCAGTTGGTTGGATAAAGATAAACTCTTGCTGAATGATTTCTGACACCAACTGCCATTTGCCAGTACCCTCTGAAATCTTGAATCCCCTGGGTCTCTGCATAACAACCCTGTCAAACATAGTTGGAGCAGATAAAGTCTGTTTTAGGGATTGTGTTACTGTCCCCTTTTACCCTGCTACCCCCCTCTGTTTCAAGTTTGTTTTTCCTACTGGCACAAACCTGTTCATTTAGGCTGCATTTTGAGTGGAACACTGCCAAAAAGTCTGACTCTCTCAACTATCATGAAATTGTAAAAATTAATTGCCTTCCCCAGAGAAAATATGCTTAAAAGCCCATCTCAGGGCTGAATTTTTGATGAAAGTATTCCATTAAACCTTTTCAACATTTGACTTTAGGCTACTCATGTTACTCGACTTTAAAGTCAAACATTAAGCACACTTTTCAGTTCTTTTTCACATGTCAAGAGTGTCTAATCAGATGTGAAGTCGTGACCTGACTGAGTGGGTGTATGTGTGTGTAGGTTTTGCACAGGATTGTCCTTGCTGGGGCATTGTGTTAAGTGCTGCAAGGCCGGCCACATGCTTGTGAGTACACGGCATGTATTATTAGTTTGGCTGTATTTACAGAGATCACTTGGATCCCTGTGTGCCATCACAGCAGCTGTCCCCATGACCAAAAAGTTCACTCCATGGTAACACACTCACAGCAGCTCCCCCTCCTCACTTCCATTCCCCTTGTTTGTTATCCCACATTGTGTAATTACCGTCAGTGGTGATACATAAACAGCTTTCACAATCAGCTGGGGCTCTTTCACAGAGTCAGCACTCAGGGGGTAATGTGAGGGGAAACGGGAACGGGTATGTTGTTGAAGTAGGATAGTAAGTTTTTTGGGCAGCTTGGGGGCGATGGACATCCGCTCCAGCTGTGTTTAGGAATCTGACAGATAGTGCACTCCATTAATTCCCTTTATTAAGCCTCTGGGCCCAGGCCAAGCCAGGGAAAACGATTGCAGCTGTAACCCTTCACATGCTGGCTGGACTGTGCACTGACAGCCAGATTTCGTCCTGAGTGAGCCAGAGATAGAAAGCAAGAGGACTGGGGACTAGTTGCTGAATATGCCTGGAAATTTATCTCTGTATAGATAAACAGGTATGGATCCACCAGAGTTATACAATAAGAGAGGAGTGAAATTACTTCAGAGATTTCACAAAACCCAGTAGAAACATTAGATAAACTGGTGGATTATCAGATCTCCGAATGTTGTGACATTAGGTCAGTGAGAGAATATTGTAATCATAACTTGGTAACTGAAATGGATTGGATTTTGATCTACCACATGAGCAAGGCAGCAAGTTTTGGCCCAAACACCAAAGCCTTCACAAGGGCCTTGAAAATGATTCTCTTGTTGCTTGTTGGCAGATGAATCAAAGCACGATTATCCCTTGATGTTGTTTGAAATATTTATCAAAAGAGACAATACAAGGAGTGGCACAAATCATAAATATCAAGAAATATAAAAAGCTAATTCAAAGCACATTTTAAGAGGCTGAAAAGTCTTTTACTTTGGAAACATAAGCAGGGCTCAAGAAACAGATACTTGGGAGTGAAAAAAAAGGAAAGGAACCATAGCAACCATATGGAGGCATAAAACATACCGTGACAAAAAGGCTGTTTTTGTATAAATTGCATCTTGAGCGTTATTGCAAAATGGCAGTAGATGACCTCAAAGAGTCAGGCTACATTGGGATTAGGCTCAGCCCACTTTAGGGGGCCGCGGAGGCTGCTTGAGAGTGATTGTACTCTGAGGCAGATCGTAAATAGAAAGGGTGTTCAGTGAGCACACTTCTAGGCTCCCAGTAAGCCCTGTAAGCCCCTGAGTTAGGGCAGATGGAGGACTGGGATTACTTGCTTCTCTCTTTTGCCTTTTTACAGTCACCAATGGATGGGTGTGTTGTTAAGAACAATGAGTTCAAGCTCACTTGGAGATGAGGGCTGTGAGATTAAATGATGCAAGCAGAGCAAGGGAGTAAACGGTGGTGTTCAGGAGTTTAGTGAAGGTGGGGGTCTCCACAACAGACTGTTATGGCGCCCTCTTGGGAGCTTACTGCACGGAGCATGGCTAATCTAGAGCAGCCCCCGGCCTTCTGCTTTACAGCTGACTGGGGAGAAACAATAAAAAAAAAACGTCCCCTCCATAGTGTGTGAAGCAGGGGCGAGGCGCTGGCAAAAAGCCCACACACTGCAGCTATGTATGAAAAAGTGTAAACAACCCTCCTCATCCGGGCAGGGCGGGAACCTGTAGGAGTTGCCAGGGACACCTGGTCACTGAGTGCACGGCGAAGGTAGGGAGGATGTAGTCTACAGCAGTGACAGTTGGTGATGGTACTAAAATACATATACATAAGGGGAAAATTACCATACTGTATACAGTAGAAACAAAACTGCAATATTTGTGTAATTTGCATTACCTTCCAGCCTTAAGGAGGTTGGTATGTCCGTACAATATGTGTTTTCTGATGATGTCTTTAATTTTAGAAAGACTTAAGAGTTCAGAAAATTAAAAAAAACTGTTCTGGACCAGAGTTTGTGATATGACATGATCTTTACTGATGGTTTGCTGTTTCACTGTGTGTATGATTTGGAGTAATTTTATTAATTGCAAATTTGTTTGGGTATATATGCTATTAAAGGTGCCCTTTGGAGTTTTCTTTCAAACAAAGTTATGTTTACATTAAATCTTACTCACCAAAATGCATTGTGTGTATCCTTGAGGCCTCACAAACATGTTGAATGTATTTCCCTCCTCACGAAGCATTTACAAATCCAATATTTAAATGATTGGTTACATCCTTGTTTACTAGCTAGCAGACTCCTCTCTGCATGTTGCTGCTGGCAGCTGTTGATCACTGGAGTTAAACTGACAGCAGGGCATGTATTCGATACACAAAACAGGGACTCACTCATAAAAACAGTGCAGTGGTCACAGCAGGGGGGCTCTCCAGACTCTTTAATTGATAGGACAGCTGAAGCGAGGACAGAAAAAGGGAAGAGAGAGTGGTGGAATGACATGCAGCAAAAAGCTGCAGGTTGGAGTCAAATTCAGAGGACTCACTGCCTCGGTACATGGGGTGTTCACTCTACCAACTAAGGTACCAGGATGCCCCCTATCTGCCATTTTGCATGAAAAATTAACAATTAATTGATTATTAAATCATTGCTCTAGTTTAACCTTTAAATAAGTAAACAAATCAGAATGACACAGTGTGTCATAATTGCGAAGCAGTAACATTCTTGCATATCAAGAATGGTATGACAATACCCCTCCTTCTCCCCAGAAAGGGATTTATTAATCGTTTGTTAGGTTGGAAGCTCTACAAAAACGTTAAACTGTCTTTTTTACCACTTGCCCGATTGGGCAAGTAGGCAGTCCTTGTTGAGCTCTGGCATAGTATACCCTTTAAGTACAGTATTGAATGAAGAGACAAGAGCCTTTTTGTGAATCCTGCATTATTCCCTAATCATATACCTATTTTAAAAACTATCATTAGCAAAGTTTATATTGTGCTTATACTGTGAAAGGCACAGGCACACATTTTTGCACTAGCACCCCCAGTGGGTTCATCTCAGCCATGGTGTTGCTCCCTTTGGGGCAGAGGCTTATCAATGGACAGTTGTAAATGTCCACTGTGTAAATAACTGAGCCTTTTGTATTTTGCGCTGTGTTGTAAGGGTGAACTGACTTTAAGTTTTAGTATGTTTTTATTAGTTACATTGGTGTAGTACAGTATGGTCTCAGTTGTACTGTGGTCCCATTTCCCCTCTCTATAAGGCACCAGATGTAGATTGTACTCACGTGCTGTAATAAACCTTGTGTGCTATTACCATGTTTTCAAGGTGTATTTATAAAGTACATGCTTGTTAGTAAGTCAGTGTTATTGCAATAGTTGTGCCAAAATACTTGAAAAGATGCATAATCACCAATGCTCCACACACAGCTGTTTCCAGGAGTCCCTTTAAACACAGCTGCTGCAGTTTTGTGTGTTTCAAATACTCCGCCCATGTTGTTCCTCCTTTCTCAGTCCCTAAAGCTGTCACCTCAACAACGGGCAGTAAAAGAAGCTTTTGTGCTCCCCAGGTCCTCAGAGAAAAACACCAAAAGCACAGAGCCAAGTGCATGATGGCCGTTAGCGTAGTTTGTAGAATAAAATTCTGAAAAGGGCATTTGAAAATGTGTTAATAATGGTGGCAAAGTGGCTGGGTTCAGTGTTGAACAGTGAGACTATTGTCTTGGCTCTCTTGGAGCCTGCTGGAGAGATTAAGCACCCAGAGAAGAGATGAGGTACAGAAGAGAGGTGGGAGGGAGTGGGTCGCAGGGTTGATTTGAAGGGCTTGGATGGTGGTTTGGAGTGTATTGCAGGGAGGGGGCTCCCTCACTCTCGCTCTCTTCCTCTCTTTTTAAATGAGAAGTCGGCAAGGGCAGCTGGAGGCACGCAGTGTGTTGTAGTGCTCTAGGGCCATGTGGTTTGTATTAGTGAGGACAGGGTGTCTGGCACCAGGATAGAGAGTGGGTGGTGCAGAGGGAGTTTAGGTTGTGTGAGGTTGAGAGGTTACAGGACATTTGGATTTGAGATATGGGAGAGGATATGAGATTCTACAGTGAGAAAGACCAGTGCATGTGAATATCTTTGTTTTTAGATGCATTTGACAGATACAGCCATCATGCATAAACACCAATATACAAACTTAGTGTACTTGGACATTCCATACTCCCCATCTTTAGGTGTAGCCACTGTTTGCCCAACCCTCACACTGAATTAATACAGATGTTCTCTAGATTGCTCTAGTCACTCAAATGTTGAGGGTTTCTGTACTTGTGGGAAACATGCTAGGCACATATTTAATCTCATCAGTATTGATATTGAATTATGACAGTGATGATAGTAATTACCAATCAAAAGCACTGTATTGTATGTTCGTTTTGGCATGAACATGCAGTCATAGAACACCTCAAAAATGCATTGAATGCTCCCATGCATTAGCATATTTTTTTCACAAATGCAAACCACAGTGAACTGTTGAAAACCACTAAATGACTTGTCTGGATGCAAACATATCCTTTAGCCCGATCATTAATCATTTGTATATCCATATAATTAGGATGAGATAGACTGAGTTACTGGGTTGTTAAATACACCCATGTAATATAAGGCAATGCAATACATTTGGTGTGCAATAAATCCTTGTGAGCTGGACATACAGTTCAGTATAATGCAGCCCAGTTCAACAACACCACAACAAAACTGACTATACCACACCTTCATGACACACTGTCAGTAACACAGAATACATCAATCTTTGTAGAGGTTTGTTGCAAGGCTGTTGCACGGGATTGCATTAGATTGTACAAATGTATAGAGTGTATTTATATTATGTATTGTAATGTGCAAACTTGCCAAAGCTCATTTGTTACCACTCTATCCAGCTCGATCAGATGCTGATGCTGCAGTCTGCAGGGGAGTCAGACCATGACAGTGTATCACTAGGATCCCTGCAATTGCAGAACAAGGAGAGAGCTTATAGTCAAAGACTGCAGGTCTACCAGGAGGCCCAGCAGAGACAGGCCCAACTTGTTCAGAAACTTCAGACCAAGGTGACTTGAAATGGACCTCACTATTTGTTTTTTTTTTTACACAACAAAAATAGAGTTCCTTAAGCTAACTGTACATGTGTTTGTTTTACACAAGGTTCTTCAGTACAAGAAAAGGTGTGGGGAACTGGAAGAGCAGGTGCTGGAGAAAACATCAGAGTCTGAGAAGATGAGATTGTTGGTACGTCTAGACTGTCTGAAAGTCTGAGGTCTAAAGGGCCTGCTAGGGTCCTCTAGAGGTCGTCAGCTGACATTGCCTTGCATTAAACCAACATGTAGCTGTTTTTCTTTTTACTGCATGATATTTTTTCAAATAGAAGTTTAGTCCAAAAGATTCTTTCCCCAGACAAAGAAGGTAATACTGAGTAAGACAGGGTGGTGAAGTAACTCTGATGATTATGACAGCATTATCACACATGTTACAATGTTAAAAAAAACCACTCAAAATGATGTCAAACTGTTGTTTGTCACATGAAAACACGTTTTTAACTAGTTATAATTCATTTAGGAATGAACCATTGTAAGAATATGAATTGTAATACAATTATATATTTTGTGTTCATTTATTTGAATCCAGTTGTTTATGCAAGCAATGCAAGGCATTTTAACAACCAGTAATTATGCAGAACTGAAAACTAAAACATGCTCTTTTCATGTCGTGAATAAGATTTGTGCTGTTATTTAGATGTATTTAATTCATCCAAATATTATTGTTGGCTGAGTGGCCACCACAGAGAATTTGGATTAGCAGATTTACACTGTAATTGTGTTGCTTCATAAATATTAGGTAACTGCTAACTTACTCCTGCTAGCATATACTTAAGTATTATCAGGACACCAGTTGTAGTTGTGGTGTGTGTGTGTGTGTGTGTGTGTGTGTGTGTGTGTGTGTGTGTTCAGCTGCAGGCCCACCTGGACTCAGCCCAGTGTCAGCAGCGGACAGAGCAGGAGCTCAACATGGCTATCCAGAATAAGTCTGCTCAGCTGGAGGAGGAGCAGAAGAGGTGAGTGATGGGCACCATGCACTGCAGGTAGGCAGGTTACCTAGCCAACAGAGAAATGTATACAGCTTCTGTATTAGTAAGTAATACATATTAGGGAGTTTTAGAAAAAGTGCACAAAGTTTGGAATTTAGAATTCAGACAACCGAGAGCAGCAGGGAGTCGCGATTTGGATGCAGACTTAGAGCAGTAAATTCATGGATAAGCCTGTTAGAAATTTGTTCCTGTTTTTCTTTCTCTGTTTCTTGTTGAGAAGCAGAAATCAAACCAAAATATTTCTGTGAAATGCGTGGAGCAGAGATATTCCCAGCAGTTGAGCTTTCCTGCTGTGTTTTTCCTTGCCCTGCTGCAGGGAGAGGGCAGAACCTGCCCTTGGCAGATAATCTCAGCTTCCAATTTGTCAGAGAAAATTAGTGGGACTGTGTTGGCTCTCTTCTCCAAAGCATTTTAACGATGCTTCACATTAAGTATGGGCCAAACTCTGCAGCTGAGGCCAGATTTTAATGCTCGATGATTTATACAGTTATGGAACTTTATTTGAAATGCCCATGGCAGAAACTTTGCCAGGACCTGATAATTTTTACTAAAATATCACTCACTGCAGAGTTACTAAGCTCTATCCATTTAAGCGCTTTTTAATGTAAGTCTAATGTAGAGATTACGTCTTCAACCATGACTTATATGTTTTTGCTTATTATTGGAATTACTGAACCCCTCTTTCCCTATGCCTCAGTTCCTTTTAAACACAATATCATGCCATACATGCAAACATGGGTTTGGCTTCCTCTCATGCAGATAACCAAACAGCAATGTGGCGTGCTTTACTGTAACTGGGTGTGTGTTTAGTGTGAGAATGATGTAAATATTTTTGTCAATGACTATACAAGCAAATCTGGTGGAGATTAAATCTAAGTTGACACAGACGTTATAAAACTGTCACACATGTTCACCCTGTAAGTGTGGTTGGCAAGGGCGGATCTAAAGGCTACAGATGTAAGAGTGATATGCTGGCTATATGAATGACAGAATTTGGGTGCTGTAGAAAGGTTATGGGAGGGTGTCATGACAGTTTGTCAAGGTAGAAGTGCCAAACGTATCTCAGTGCCATAATGCTGGTTATTTCCAGGTGTGCCAGCCTCAGCCAAGTCAACTCCATGCTGCGGGAGCAACTGGAGCAGGCAGGCGCTGTCAACCATGGGCTGACAGAGAGCTTGTGGAAGGCTCGCGAAGACATTGAGTTGTGTGATACCCGTCTGCGCAGAGAGCAAGAGGTGAGAAAAACCACAAAAATGAAATACTTGAGTCAGAAAAGCAACAGGGAGAGCTCAAGTTTATCCCTTTCTGCACAGAGATTGTGCAATTAAACTCCTGTTGAGTTCACATGGGGTAGGAATTCCATTCATAGCCAGTTTCGTCAATTCATTCTCATTCCCTGTTCGTTTCATTGCTATGATTTTTGAGTTGTTGTTTCCTGTGAAAACATTCCAACTGCTGAGGGGGAGGAAAATTTTGTGCAAACAATCTGGCGTTCGTGCTGTAAATGGGCTACATCTGTTGATTCAGGGAAATCCAATTATTTGTATGTGTGCCAGTGTGCCAGAGTCCAGGAGTTCCAGTACTGCATCTGTTTGGGTTCACAATAAAATGAGAGGTGCCATCATTTGCTGTAAGCAATCCTTGCCACCCACCCTTCAGTTTCTAGTCCCCTTTGTTGTCTCTTTCTCTCTTCAGACATGTGCCTCCCGGCTGAGTCGTGAACAGGCTCGTGTCAGAGCACTGTGGCGCCAGGCCGCTTCCCTGCGGAGCACTTTTACCCAGCTAAGGACTTTCACTGACAGGTGAGTGTGGCGCACTGCCAGAACCCCTCCAGCGACTCAGGATTCCACAAGAACCCCCACCTCTCCTGTGTCTCATGCTCATGAATGCAACCACAATCCATCTCTCTCAGCCAAGGATCAAAGTGGAACAGGTCAACAGGGTCGCCAGTCTCCCCGCTCATTGTTTCCTTACTGGGACAACCGATGGCTTAAGGTGTCTAGCCTCACTGTTAAAATCATCCATCAGGGTAAACCTGGAGCCCTACAAGACATGGCTTCTCTCATGTTGAACCACTGTGAGCTCTATTGAAGAATAATTTGCTTTAATAATGATTGCTCAGCTCATAGACAGCTGTGATCATGTTAGAGGCTGTACTGTAACTGAAACTGAAGACACTTCAAAGTGAGCCCTGATCCCAGAGCTTAACCACTACAGACACCCATCCTTCCCAAATACAAACAGACAGTTTTTTAATTAGACTAATGGCTCACAACTGTATGGGTGAAAACAGCATGTCATGTTTCATATTTTATGATACATTCTGCAAATCTTAATGATTCTGTTCAACAGGACTCTGTCTGATATGCGCGGGGAGTGTGTCGCTGCCAGCCGACAGCTGCATGTTGCCTGCATGAACTTAGAGGCCAAAGTTACTCAGGAGACCACCTCTAGTGGCGTGGAGATGTCAGCACTGGAGAGGCAGCTGAAAGACAAGCTGAAAGAGGCCATGCAGCTTCAGGGTCGCTGGGATGCAGAGAAAGTCGAACTTAACTCCAGGTAAAGTCTTCTCCAAATCCATATGGGCCTGTCTGTCATGAAGATTTTGCTTCCTATCTTGTGAAAATGGCAGCCAAAATGACATAAGATATAGCTTAAAGCTGCATTCCATTTAAGGGTTGGTGGATTCTGGTTTCAGTGATAACTACATCAAGACAACTTATAAAACCCTTAATTTATTCGTCAAAAGTCCATACATTTTCCTCCTCAATTTAGGGACTTGGTAACTACTAATTAGGGATGTCCCGATACCGATACCAGCATCAGTACTCGCACCGATACTGGCCTATTTTGCTGTACTCGTACTCGTCAAATACTCACTCATGACAGCACCCGATACCCACTATACGTCAGCCAGTACGCAGTACCAGGAAGAGGCGGTGCGGTTGCAAGAGCTTGAGCAAGTGGACGTGGTGTGCGTTTGGAGGAGAAAATAATGTAAGCTAACGCACTAACAGGCGGACCGCGGTCTGGGTCCGGATCCAGACGCTGTCCTATACGGACATGGGATTTTTAGCGCACTGTGTTTCATACATAGGTGTGGGTACTGAAATTCGGTATTAAATGGTTACATTATTCAAGACCAGAGTATTAATAAGTCCCGACGTTTAAGTTCTGATGTAATTTATTATGACAGGGCTGCAGCGCCTGCCTCTCCATGCAGTACGCACACGCAGAGGTCAGTGTGTTTCTCTTACCCTGTCTGTCTCACCGCAGAGAGCCGCGTGTGGGGGAGGCGGTTGTTAATTACGAGTTTATTAAACTCATCAAAACTAACGTGATGCTGAATGACATTAGTGCCAACCAGGTGCACTTACAGGATTACACAACTGTATAAGTAATTCTATATATTAAACAGGAGACTGTGTTTCTCTGTCAGAAACTGTCAGACCTTCTCACAGCAGAGCGAACAGGTGAGGGAGGGGAGGAGGACAGATTGATCACTAATCAATCGTGGATGCCGTCGTCATCTCGGACTGATAAAAAAAATAATAAAAATGTCAAAATTGGTCACAAACTATACCTGAGTGTCTGCACAAGTGTGTGTGTGTGTGTGTGTGTGTGTGTGTGTGAAGCAGTGCAGAGTAACATGCTGTTCACAGACAGTCTGCTGACATTAGTTTGACAGAGAGACAGAGAGGGTCGTATCTAGAAGGGAACCCTAGACAGATAGAAGTTTGATTATTTTATCAGAAAACAAAGGAAACGAATCCCACGAGAATTTTGTAAATAAAGGGTTCCCTTCTAGATAAGATTGAAAGCGGTGCGCTGCTCCAAGATGTTTTGGTTCAGATGTTTTAATGTGACAAGCCGCCATAAATAAAGCAGTGTATTCACTGAGCCACAGAGAGTCACTGAAACTCTGATCACTGACCTGCTGTGATGGAAAAAATACTGAGATCCTTTATTTTAGTAAAAACATGAAAAAATAAAAAATCATCATTTAAATTTGTTGTTATGGTATTATTAATTACTCGTATCGGTACTCGGTATCGGCAAGTACTCAAATGTCAGTACTCGTACTCGTACTTGGTCGGCAAAAAAGTGGTATCGGGACATCCCTACTACTAATGAAAGGAAATATTTAATTTTAAGTCTTAAATTTTCTCTTCCTGATCCCTCTTCAGCCCCTAAACCTAAACAAGGGACTGACAGCGCAAACTGTAGATGCATATTTGTTTACAGTCTCTGAATTGATCTGGATGATCAAGACTGTCAAGGAGTGAAAAAACATCATAAATTGAAATAAAAATTTGTGGCCTGGGGTCAACTATAGTATGACTGTTTGATCTTTTGCAAAAATCACATTCTTCCTATGATTGAAATGGAAGCCAAATTTAATCCCCTAGATGGAACCCCAGAATTTAACTCAAGCTTTGATCATTAAAATCCTGCACATCAAGCTATTTTCAGTGAAAATTGCTCTTGTCGTCATATAGAAGTCTTTTGTACATTCACTTCAGTAAGAAGACTGCAGGACTGTCAGTACCTTTGTATTCTGCATTGTAGCTGGCTTTTGATCTTATCAATTGTCATTGTCAATCCCATGATTCTGTACAGAGAATATGATAGTGTTGATTTTCTAGTAGAGGAGGAGTACATGGCAGTCTTGTATCTTAAGTGTCTCAGGGACCCAGGGAACTGTGTGTGTGTATGTGTTTATGGTATCGTTCTCTTTTACATTTACTTGCATTTTTTATCTATGTAGAATCCTGGAGCTGACTGACACGGTGAAGCACCTCCGCAGCCAGAACAGTGAGAAGGATGCCAGCCTCAACACCATGCAGATCAGTCTGGACAGGATGGTGGGATCTTGGGTTTCATGACTGGGAGGTGGCAGATAGACGGGTGGTTAAGGGGGCTAAATCGCCTGTAGTCTGGACCTTAGGCTTGATAAATTCCACGACTTCCTTGTCTACTTGGCTGCCGTCTGGGGAATGTCAGGCTTGCTCTATGTGCACTGCTTATCTGACTTTAATGGTTTCCTGCTCAGGAGACGAGGAGAACAGAGGACAAAGCAGAGATGGAGGTTGTCCACACAGAGATTCAAGCCCTCCAAAAGATTTTATTTCATATTCATCAGGTCAGAACAAAACAAATACACTAAATTACATCATGCGTTATGTTAGCACATGAGAAGATTAATGCTTTTCCATCGTCCTTCATTGTGTCTGCTGAATCCAGTTGGTTGGTGAAGGTGATAGCAGTGGCCCTGAAAGTGTGTCGTCCTCACCTCGTCATGGCCGGTCTCCTCTGAGAAACACTACCCTGATGGCTGTGCAGAGTGCTCTCTCCAAGCACCAGAAACAAACACAGGTCTAACAAAAGTGGCTGCTCTTTTGTTTCTTTTTCATACACCTCAGGCTTTTTTTCACCTCTTCAGGCATTTGACAGTTTGACAAAAAAAAAGAGACAAATGAAGGAAAAATCACTCTGCGGTTGAACTGATCATGTTCAGACGACCTAAACTTAGCCTGTAATGAGGGGTCATAAGTAGATGTAGCTTAATTTTGAGGGGCCAGACGTAGGATTATCAAAATATTATTGAAATCACAATATGACCAAGTGCATTATCCAAATCGCAGAAGCTGCAATTTTGTGACAAAAATGCGTGACAAAACAGCATTATAATGAAGTACCGTAGTGCTCCAGAGGTGCCCTCTGCAAATTCTGTTGTCCAGATATAAGAGGGGATGTTTGTTTGGTGCAGACCCCCAGCAAATTACATTGTCACGTTATCTTTTTTATTTGTTTTTATTATTATTTTAGTAGTTGTTGTTTTTTTGTATGAAAATGAAAACTGTGATGCAACAACGATCATGATGAATCATGTTGCAATTGCAATATCTGTCAAAATAATATTGGGATCCACTGTTTCAGAGGGATAATATGTTTAACACATTTAACCAAGTTTCTTTAGTTGCATGCCATAAAGACTGCATCCATGTGCACACCACAGGACCTGCGTGGGCGTCTAGATGCTGCCTTAGAACAAGTGGACACGCTGCGTGATCACCTACAGGAGAGGGACACTGAGAGGAGAGAGCTGGAGCAGAAGATCCAGGAAGTACGTAGGGAAAGTCAGGAGGCTAAAAAAGCTATGGAGGAAAGCCTTAGAGACAGCAACAGATATCGCTGCTCACTGGAGCTCACGTCCAGGTACTTCCTGATACTGCACTTATTATTCTTTTTCTGGACTGTGTCGAAGCCTCAAGGCTGTGGATAAAAAGAAGCTGCTTAGCATCTTAGCTGTGTACTTTGTTTCATATTTTTTAGGCTTTGTTTTGTTACTTGTGAAATTACCATTAGGACAAAGTGTTGTTTTTGGAAAAATAGAAATGTTTTAATGATTATGATGATGATTACAAATGTTATACTTTGGTTTTATGTTTAATTAAGTAGATCATTTTCACTCTCATTATCAGAACATATTTAGACGTATTAAAACCTCCAAAAACAACATTTATACACCATTATACAAGAAGTAAAGGAGAAAACCAAGTGTTCTAATAATGATGATGATGTTGATGATCATTGTGCAGCAACTGACCTCAACATACTCTCTCTCTCAACTTTACTTCTGCTTCTCTCTACCTCTGTGTCTCACAGTGAGAAGGGTAGCCTGGAGAAGCTGCTGTCAGGGCTGCAGCAGGAGGTGGACTCCCAGCGTGCTGAGCTGGAGGTACTGCGGGGCTCGTCGCTGGAACTCCAGAGACAGCGGGACCTCCTGAGGCAGCAAAGGGAGGATCTGGAGATGCAGCTGGCACGCCAGCGCACGGAGGCCCAGAGAGGGTACAGCATGAGCAAAGGAGAATGACCGTTACACAACACACACCCCGTCACCCGTGATTGTTTTCAAGCTCCGATTGTTTAGAGTTCAGATCAGTAACACATGTCATTCTCCGGCCGGCAATGCACCCAGATGACATTTGGATGAAAATGTAAATGATTTACATTGCATTACTGCACTCATGCAAGAAGAAAACTTTTTTTCCTCTTGTTGAGGGTTTCTTTTGCTTCAAAAAATTTGATTAGCTGAGAATTGGAGCAGGACATGCGATACGGTAAAAAAGTAACTCCCTCAGTGTTCTGGCCTTTGGCACCAACATTTCTCCATCTTTCAAAGTGGAGATGGATTACTGTTAAGGGATTTTGTTTATATAAATAATCTGCTTGTGTGTGAGACAAAGAAACTGTGTGAGGGAGTCATTTTGTGTTTCAGTGAGAGGAGCCTGGAGGAGCTTGAAGGGAAGCACTCAGATCTGCGTAGGGAGCTTGTGACAGTGAAGGAGGCTCTGAGTCAAATCACCCTGCAGAAGGAGGTGTTGGAGGATGATAAGGCCAGCCTTGCTCTGGCTCTCAGCAAGGTACACTGCTTTGGCAATACCCAATTCAGAATTTTGTCACTCACATCAGATTTGGCCACTCAATACGAATATTTGAGGGTTCATTACTTTTTTCAGTTCAGTGTGCCATATGCCTATATGAATATTTTTTACCAGTAAGACTCATATTTTAATGCCTTTCTTTGTCATCTTTCATCTGAAAACATCAGCTTTCCTCACAGGCAGAGAACGCAAAAGTGTCCACTATCCTGCTCATAATTTAAGTATAAAATCCCAGTGCAATGTTGAGTGTCTTTCCTTCTATGGTGCAGCAGTGCTGTCAGCCACTGCAGCATGTCACCTGGCCTGCATGCTCTGTGGTGTGATGGGTACTGACAGGCTCTCACATGTGCTCTGATTCTGTCGTGTTTTTCTGCTTTCATCATTGAGTTTTGTCATTTATAGTGACTCGGTTTGTGAAGTTGATAGCCTGTTGTATTGCTCTGTGCACAATGGTGCGGCTAAAAACAAGAGCAGAAACTTGTTTTTAACAACCACTTGTTTCACCTTGTCTAACCAGTACATGTTGTCATAAGTATGTTTTTTAATAGGTGCGCCAGCTAATATAGAAATGTATGATTCTCCTTATTTATAATTCCTCATTGAAATGTTATTACTTTGCATTTTTGTAAGCTTCTATCTGTTTTATCATGTTATTGTAATGCACACTGACCCAAAAACCTAAAAAAGACTGCTGGACTTGAAGAATCTCAGTCAACTGAGGGGTCTCCAACTGATGACTCGAATCTTCAGCTCTCAGGAGGCAGCACTAGTTTAATCTTCATGATTTATTCCACAGATGGAGTCCCAGAGTGCTGCAAACGAGTTAGCCCTCACCAAACTGCGGAATCAGGAGGCTGCCCTTAAAGATTCTCTGGCCAAAATGGCCGCCCTGAGCGAAGGCCTAGCCAAAGACAAGGTGGAACTCAATCGTATTCTGCTGCAGGTCAGTAGTTGTGGAGGTGCCCTGTAACATTGATGGAAGGCAGAGTTGAACAAAACAGAAGGGAAGTATTTTTGCTTCCCTTCCAGACAGAAGGTGAGAAGGCAGAGCTCAGTGAACGTAGACGGGAAGCTGAAGTGGAACGGGCAGCAGCCAGGGAGGAGACAGCACGGGTGCAACAGGAGATGATGGATCTACTCACTGACAAACAAGCTCTGGAGAGCTCCCACAGCCACTTGCAGGATCTCTGCCAGAAGCTCGAGGCAGAGCTGAGCCTGCTGCAGAAGGAGAAAGCTCAGGCCCTGGAGCAGCACTCCCAGGTCAGAGACCCCCGGCCATTCACACACTTCAGCCTCCATCCTCCCAGCTCCCACCACCTGGGAGAACTATGTTGATGTTATTAATGGCTTTCAGCAGGTTGTTGTCACATTTAAATGTATTGGAGGTACTGGACACATCTGCAATGGTTTTCCTCTCTCAAATGGGATATGGAGATTCGTTTGAGCCCCACTTTGTGTTTTATGAGTAACATGGGACATAACAAGCAGGGAATCTTCATGAACAAATGTGAACTGGAAAAGATAAATAGATAGACATATAATATCCGGTGGGGGTTCGTGAAATACTCAATAAATTAACACCTAAAGTATTCCCATTCTTCCCTCAGCAGATCAAGATCTCCCTATTTTGTCTCCTAAAGAATGAAAGGAATCCTCTCCTGTTTTGTTATCTGTTCTGAATGTGAAACTGGGCTATCCATGTTGATCTCAGCGAGAATATAACAAACCTAAACAATTTGACAAATTCCATCCAAACATTTTTCGATAGCTTATCTGTACAAATAAATCAGTCTGTGTATAAAACAAGCCCTGGAGTGGCCTCCACCAAACTAAGCTCATGTTTCATCCCCTTATTGGGCACCACTCACATACATAACATTGGTGTAATTCATCCACCTTAATATTTACCTAAGGAGAGGCTGAAAGACATCATGTGCTAATATTTAGTTAGTGTGAGTTCATTTTAGTTTGGTTCAAAATCAAATTACAGTGATTGTTGCTTTTCAAACAATCTGTTGCAGTGAAATATTAGAAGTTTCAGGGGCCCACTATAGAATAATCCATTGTGTGATGGTGTGCAAGGAACTGGCCCTACAGGTAAGGCACAGTATATCAGAGAAATACCATTTTGACATCTTATGGTTTATAGTTAAACATACTTTTTTGTTCCAGCATACAGCTTTATTATTGTTTGATTCACACCAATACAAACAATATCCTAAAATGGAACAGTTTGACATTTTGGGAAGTAAGCTAATTTTAGGTTTGTTGCTAAATGTTAGATAAGAAGATCAATACCACTCTCATGTCTGTATGCTGAATATAAAGCTGAAGCCAGCAGCCAGTTAGCTTAGGATAAATGACTGGTAGACTGGGGAAACAGCTAACCTTATGCTGCCCAAAGTTAAAAACATATACCTACCAGCAACTCTAAAGCTCACTAATTAACACATCATACTGTACACAAACAGTAATGTAAAGATGAGGTTGTGATTTTCTGGGGTTATGTGCTATTTCTTTGCTAGGCAATGGAGTGTTGATGTCTCAGGGAGGTTGCCAGGCAAGCGGCAGACAGTAGTGGGGTTTCCATCCACCTATTCTTGTTCGAATTTTCAAAAATAGCGAAAATAAACATTAATGGAAACGCCAGAAATTCAAAAAAAGGCCTAAAATTCGCAAAAAAGTTTTTACGCTTGGAGGGGGTGGATTTGTCTGAGTATCGATAAAAGGAAAGTGCGACTTTTTGCTATGGAAACAGGTTTTGCGGATAAACGACGACTGGACCGGATACCACGTCACACATACGTTGTGGTCACAAAAAATAGTGGCTGACGATAAAGTAAGATATGTTTGGGGGGACGAAGAAACTGAAATTTTTCTGGAGTTAATAAAAGAAGCGAACATTAATGCTATTAATCAGTCGCTGACTGTCAGCCGAGTGTGTTGTTTGTTTTGTGGCAGAGAGACGCTCTCCGATCACGTCATCTCAGGGCGCACTCTCCTCTCAATAATCGCAAAATAATAACAAATGGAAACGGGCATAAAGTCGCATTTTCTTTTTGCGCATTTTCACTAAATTCGCTCAAAAATTTCGAAACATTCGGATGGAAACCTGACTAATGGAAGTCACTGGCTAGGCCTTGGAATAGTTGCTACATGTAATCCCTTGTAAAATCACAACATGTTGTTTTTACACATTTTTGCACAGAGTAAACAAACGAAGAAGAGCAGACTGTTTTCTCTAAACAATATCTACGACCAAGATATTTTGCAAAGTATTTTGTCTATTCTATGTGAAGACTGTCATTTTATGTCTTGCTGTGTAAGATAAAAATTCTTTTTTTATTTTGTACCTTATCTTCAATGTGCATCAATCAATAGGAAATAGGTGCTGATTGGCGGAAAAGGGCTGAAAAGGGGTTCAGTAAATCTACACTCAGTGGCTCCTCCTTGATGACCGTATGTCTCAGTGAATTGAAATTGAATTGCAAGAACTGAATTTGAATTGTATATAGAGAGTTGAATTTCCAGTGATGATCAAACATTCAAAAATTCAAAAAATTCAAGTCAAATAATTCAAATTCAAATAGAAATGATTCCACTTCAGTTCTAGTGACACATATTTCTGGGCTTAGGTATCGATCTTCCCACTCTCCCGCTTCTTCACGCAGCAAGAAAACAAAGGAGTGTATTTCTCAAAAATGATGAAATATTCCTTTAAATGACACTGAAACGTGGTGATTGTCAATTACTCAAGTAATGTTTTACTCTGACATTTAAAGCCATGTGCAAACCTATCATTTCCATCATAAATTTGCAGCCAAACAATTTCTACAGTAAAGGATGAATCCCAGGTCAATTGTCTCCTCAGTTCTTTCATTCAATAATCTGTTGTTGGAGTTAATAAATGCTGAAAAAAATCAGCAAGTTCCACATGAACTGCACAAGTTCCCACTTCATTATTTTTGTTGCTAGATATAGGTCCTGTGGTGTGTCATAGTGATTTAAGTGGTAACTGGAAAAAAATTGTAACCCCACTAATCATTTTTGTTTTGCTTCAGGCAGTGCATTTGTTATGGCCCTGCAGTTCCTATACACTGTCATGAATCACAAAAAGTTTGTGTAACTTATGCTTCATAACTGCAACACGAGGGGTATGTAGAGTTCAATGTTAGTGCAGCAAACCATAATGTAACTGTTAATGTAGGGCTTCCTTCTGCTGCTCATACTTCTACTTGTAAAAAAAAGTGTTCCACGCTCATGACAATACAGCTATTAAGTGTGTAGTTTAAATGTCACAGAATGATTTAGTGTAAATTATTTATTTTATATAATCAAAAAATATAGATTAATTTCTTGATGTTATTTTTTTATTTGTGTGTGTGTTGGTCTCCAGATCAACAGGCAGATACAGACCGTGTCAGAGGAACTGTGTGCGTGCAGGAAGGAGCTTGAGACACAGACCACAGCCCTAAAGAGAGCTACCCATGACAGGGAGGAGCTGGCCAAGGACAAGGCTGCTCTGGATGTCAAGCTAAACTCCGCTGACCGAAACGCCTGTGGTCTCACGCAGGAGCTGGTTGCACTTAGGTCTGAGTGTGTTTGTATGTGTGTGTGTGGGTGTGTGTGTGTGTGTGTGTGTGTGTGTGTGTGTGTGTGTGTGTGTGTATTTGTTTGTGTGGTTTGACCTCTCAATGTTTTGGGACCTATTTCACATTTAAAACCAGTTTTCCCAGTTTGTTTTCTGCAGTTGCATTCACAAGCTACAGTAAAATTGTTTTTGGTTAAGGTCAGGGTCAGGTTTGAGGTTAAGCATGTATCAGTTATGGTTATGGTGAGGTTAAGTGTGTAAGGAATGAATGTAAGTCAGAATGATCTCCTCAAAAGCATCATAAACAACTCAGTGTGTGTCTGTGTGTGTTTGTTTAAGTCAGACCAACTGCCAATGTGTATTTAAGGTCATTTTGACTTTTTAAGCAAATTCTGCTTTCTAAAGCACAGCCAGTCACATGTAACAAGAGTCTTTAAGTAACCTGGTTTTATTTGGAAACTTTGCTCATGATGGATCATTGGATTTTATGACCTTCTACACCTAGTGGTTCAAAGGTCTTTTTTTTTCAGAGCTCAAACCACTTTGCCGCTGTGTTCCAGAGCAGAGAAGGAGTCCCTTGAGACGGCTGTGTTCGAGAGCCAGAAGCTTGCCTCGTCTCTGGAGGCCGAGTGCACCAGGATGGAGGGGGAGAGGTGCAGCTTGCTCCTGGCTAACGAGGCCTTGACGCGTGAGTAGCCCCCTCCCTCAGAGACCCCATTCTCCTCCGTGCCAAGCCCCCTGGCCATGAAGCCTTTCCAACAGCCCACTAGAGATCCATATTTCAGCTGTGAGCTCTGCAACAGCTGGGCTGCAGGATCACTGGAGCTGCTTTCTCAGCTGACCAGGGTCCCACCACTCCACACAAACACACATGGATTGGATAAGTGGTGTTAAGCTAGCATGTTCCACATAAAAACAAGCATGAGTATCCCCTGTAAATAAGACTCTAAATAAAAGCTTGCTAATCCCAAGTCTCTCTATCTAATAATTGAGTGGGATTTTGATAGAGATTGATTGCATCTGTCTAGGTGATGGTGCTCGGATGCGTGTGGATGCCGAACGCCAGTTTGCACAAGCTGCACAAGAGCGGACTAAGTTGGAGGAGAAGCTGGCACAGGTGGAGAGGAATGCCCTGCTGACCCTAAACAATAAAGAGCAAGTTCACAGAGAGCAGCTCGAAAGTGAACGCAGACAAAAGGTACAGTAAGACTTGCATAGTTAAGATTTAAATTGTATGCTGCAGCCATCTATTGATTAATCAGCAGTGTGTCTGTTTGATGGTTGACAGGAGCAGCAATATGAGGAGCTGACAGTTCAGCGGGTGCAGGCCGAGGAGCAGCTGCATAGAGAGTGTGAGGATCTGCGTGTGCACAGCCAGAAGGAGCTGCAGCAGGTGCAAGAGGAGCTGGCCAGGCTGCAGCAGGACTTCAACCAAAGCCTCCTGCAGGCTGAGAGTGAGAAGCAGCAGGTGTGTGAGGTGGTAGCTTCATAGGTTTGTTTTGGTTTTTTAGATTATTTATGAACCTTAAAATCCTAGCCCAAGGATTTCTCTCATGACACGACATCCCAAATTCTGTCTTCACAGTTGTGTGTCCATCAAAAGTCAAATGTCTTGCCAGTATCCTAATGCAAAATGCTAGGTCCATTCCAGTTGTCCCTCAGTAGAGGTTTATTGCAGCATAATATCTTCTTTATCTTTAACTTCATCATAATATCCTCCAAGTCCTCATGGCCAAACATTTTGTGAGCAGCCCCTTTAAAGTCGATGAGTCAAATCTTCAGTTGGACACCTCTCAGTCAACTGAGTCTTCAAGTCGAGCAGTTCTTTTTTGGGGTTTGTTTTTTGGCATTCACTGTGCATTACAGTAACAGGATGAAACTAATAGAAGCTTACATTTCAATGAGGAATTATAAAAAAGGGAGTCATAAATATTTTTTCATGATCGCTGGCACACTTAAAAAATCCTTTTGTCAGCATGCTGAATGATGAAACAAGTGATTGGTAAACAAGTTTCGGCTCTTGTTTTTTAGCTGGATCAGTGTACACAGAACAATGCAAGAGCATAGTAGGCTATAAACTTTAGAAAAAAGTCTCAAAATCAGAACAAACGACAAAACTAAGTGTGATGGAAGCAGAGAAAGGCGATAGAAGTGGAGAGCAGGTGATATGCACACTTTTACTTTACTCTGACTGTGGAAATCTTATGTTTTAACCTCACAGATGATGAAGAAAGGCCCTTAAACGTGAGCCTTACTGGTTAAACTTACCCATGTAGGCTGATATAGGAGTTTATGAAGTGAAATGAAAAAAAACAAAACAAAGCAACAGCAACACGAATTGTTGAATTTTCATATGACCCTGACTTCGCAGTTTGTTGTGACCAGGCTTTGTCCCAGAAGGAGATGGAGAAGGCTGCCCTCACAGAGAAGCTAGCAGCCCTGCAGCAGGACCTGGCCACAGCAGGCATGGAGCATGAGCGTATGCAGAGGGAGGTACTGAGCAAACAGGAGCAGCATAAGGTAAAATATGGCAGGGTCATATAGTCTCTGGTCATTTTGCTTGTTCTTTATATATAACTCTGTGTTCCAGAATGCCACGGCTGTCCTTCAGTCTGAACTGCAAGACTTGCGGACTCAGTTTGAAGAGTCTTTGAACTCCCATGAGAATGCCAAGAAGAGTCTAACTGAGCATGTCAGAGAGTTGAACCAACAGAGAGAACAAGCACAACAAGAGGTGAGAATCTTTAAAAACTTTAGCTGTTTTTTACAGCTTCAATAGCCTTAAGCGAATTTTAGGATGTTGATATGGACATGGAAATATAAACAAATCATAGAATCTATAAGGTGGATGTCACCAGAGGTGGTTTGTACAGTAGGATCACAGAAATGGGTAGGAAATTACAGGGTTGTTTGCCTTGGCATAGGATGGGAGACCACAGATCTGCCTCTAGAATGAGGGGGAGTTTGCACCAATTAGTACCAGTGTGAGGGAGAGCCATTTACCATGGGCTGCTGTTGACCTTGGCCGATGCCACAGAGCATTACTAGCGTCAGGGTGCCATCAGGTGCAGAGTTTGCAGGGGCCAAGTCCTAAGAAGCAGTGGTGGTGTCCACTCTTAAGACTCCCTCTCAGCACTCATTTCTGTGTCCACTGGTGGAAAATTTAGCTCCATTGACCTTAATATTAACATAAAAGTGCAATTAGAGACTATGATTTTGGCCCAGTGACATACCCCTCGGAGCCAAATGAGAGCTGTAAATCTCATCTCTTGGGGTTGCTTGAGGTCAGGATTCCAGGCACGGGGTTGCTAGGCGTTTTAGTGAAATAACAAGCTCACAGTCACCTCATTAAGATGTAACTGCAAAGTTGTAAGGGTCTCACCATTGCCTTGATTTAAAACCCTGCTTTCCCTGGAAAGGGGGATTGTTTATCTGTGTGGGACTTTTTGGTTTCAATAAAAAAGCACAAACGAGGATCATCCTGTCTTCCCTCTGTCTCCTTAGTCTTGTCAAAGAATAGTGAATGAGGTTGTGTGGAGCCAGAGCAGAGGAGTTTTGAGGTTTGGACAACCCTCCTCACCATATATCAAGTCCAACTTCAGCGACACTGTCATATTTGGCCGCCACCCCCGCTCGATTCTCTGTTTGATTATTTTCACTTATCCCATGACAGGGGTCTTATGTCAGACAGTGACAGAGCAGGAGTGAGAGTGTGTGACAGAGAGCTAGTAAGCATGAAAGAGGTGGAAAGTGAGGAGGGGGGGGGGGGGGTTACGGTCCCTGGTACAATAATATGAAATCAAAGTTTGAGTTAACCCCTTGTGTAAATAAGCCAGTGGGGGAGTGTTTATTTTCTCCCTAGCAGCAGTGAGCGGCTGGCTCCACTGGGACTCCAGGTCCCCCTCTCCCATCCACATAACACAACACTGCTGCCCTCATATTCTCTGCCCCTCTCCTCTGCCACCCCCACCCTCCAAAAATCAGATAAAATAAAGTATAATTGGCCAGATCAGCACTAGCTTGTTTTTTCTCACATTAGAGTTTATGAGAAAGAACCATCTTGTGTGGCCTCTGAACATAACACTCCTCCTCATCCTCCTTCTTCCCCCTCCACCCCCACCACCTCCGGGGGGTGGGGGACTGCTGTTTATCATGTTGCTCTCTGTGGATTCTTTACACCGTGAGGAGCCGCAGTAAGGAGATGGGGAGAGACAGCACCTGGCTACAGGCCCAACTGGCTCTTATCCATGCCCAGATAAGCTCTGTCCTCCCTCATTCTCTCGCTACATACAACATGTTGCCATAAAACAGAATATAGGTCATATGGTATCTTGAGATTGTGCACATAGCACTTAAAATAGGAGCTGTTGAGGTCTAGCTTTCAAACAATGAAGCTCTAATGCATTATCTGACTCAAAATCAATCTTACAGTATGCGGCAATTGTATGTATGGACTTAAATATGCTGAAGGATTTATCAATTTTGATGATTATACACACGTTTCAGCCTTTGGTGTTCTGTAGGTAACTGTAATACAAGTTTTTTTAATGAATTTTTTCATTATTATTGAATTTTCCCTATTAATTCTTCAATAAACTATGGTTGTTATCCACTTGGAATTTATATCACCAAATAACTTGTGGATTGGGTTGACAACCAATCACGAAACCGGGAACAAGTAAAAAACCTAGTGTTTCTAGGTGGTATCTATTATTCTAATCTATTTATCTCATGAATAAGAGGTTTGCAAGTTATCCATAAGACCTCCTAATTTACCCTCATTGACTTGTTGCGCCTTTCATTTTCCATAATCTGGTCATGAAGTTAGGGGGCCTTCGTTGGCAGCTGCAGGAGGCAGAGGATGGACTTATTAAAGTGCAAAGGGAGCTCATTGAGGCTCACAGAGAGCTTCAGGAGTGTGCTGAGGATCGGGACAAGCAACGAAAAGAGGCCCTGGACCTGAGAAGGCTGTTGGGTGATGAGACCAGAGAGAAAGAAGCCATCCAAACCTCTAACCAGGAGCTAAGAGCATTCATCAAGAGAGCAGAGAGTGACAACAGCAGGTACAACTGTCAACGGAACTGCAGATTTCCTGCAAATTAAGTTTTCATGTTCTCTGTCTCGTTAACTTTGAACATATCTTGACCAGCTTAAGACGATCTGTGGAGGAGAGAGAGCAGAAAGTGGCCATCTTAGAGGAATGTAAGAACTCAATGCACCAGGAGGCAACCAGTCTGCGGAGCAGTATGAGAGAGCTGGAGAAGTCTCGCCTGCAGGCACGCAGAGAGCTGCAGGAGCTGCGCAGACAGGTGAGGGATTATTCAGGTAACTTTTTTCCATCTGATTTATTTCAAATAAAGGATTTCCTTCAAGTAGTATGTGCTATGTTAACATGAGCAGGTAAAGGTCCTTGAAGGCGAGAACGGCCGGCAGAAACAGGAGCTGCGAGAGCTGCAGGCCCGGGTATGTCAGGAGGAGCAGAAGGAGGAGGAGGCACGTCGTGAGGCTTTCACGCTCAAGCAGAGAGTACTGGAGTGCGAGGCTGGCAGAGAAGCAGCACTGAATGAGGTACAAAGCCTCCGGGAATTAGTCTGTTAACAACATGCTAGAGCAAACATTCCACCTTTGCATACATACTTGAAGAATACCTGCCATACTCATGCAGAGACAGAGAGCATGAACCATAGCACATTGAATATTCTAAAGTGACGGGTTGTCTTGAGTTTTACTGTAACTTTTTTTATTTATCAGTTTATTAAAGAAACTCTATTTTATTGCTACCAGAAGTAAAAAAACAAAAAAAAACAAAAAACAAAATACACAGCGATTAACAGTGTAAATTATTTATATTTATTTTATTTTTTTTAACCTCTTCTGTCCCATAACCCCATTTTTAGGGTCTGCAAATTCTCATGACCGCAGCAGCTAGGCAAGCAAATGTATGGCATACTTTAGTATTCTGTTTCCAAGAGCTTGAAGACAACTTGAGATGGATTCCTCATTATTATGATATATTTTAAGCCTGGTTAATGTATATTTTTCCAAAGTAAATCACCAGTCTTTGAAATATCATGTGACCTTGTCTACATATCAAGCATCTCAGCCCTGAAGCTCTGCTCTAGAGGGATAAAGAAGGGTTACAATTCCAGAGTATATTGTTGTTCAGTTTTATGCTTCAGCCATGGTTCTTGTACTTTACCTTTATGATACAGTTTAGAAGATATTTTGAGAAACAGTATCAGTGAACTGCGGTGGCAAGCTTGTCATCACAAAACACATTAACCCTTTACAGAAACCATGTCCCTGTTATTTGCACAGTTAAGTCTTCATCAATCATGTGTTAATGCTCATGGCATGTTTCCTCAGAAATCAGAGTGCAGTGTTGTTACTAATCAATGTTTTTCACTGCTATGGTTGAATTTTGTTCAACCTGTTATCCATATTTTGGCAATTATGGCATGCTTTTACCTAAAACCAACTTTCTTAATAAAACCCACCACAAAAAAATTTAAGTGAGGGAATTTAATTAGCAGATTATCATGTAAACCAAGGATAGCAGACTGTGTATCTGTAGTCTAATTGAACTGAGCTTTCCCAATGTGGTTACATCTACATTCTTACATTTACAAAAAAAATTACAATCAAAAGTAACTGGCCAAATGTTGACAGCTGACAGACAATTCAAGGTGTGAGTTGACAACTGTGTCTATTTGTGTCCTCAAATTCTGAAAGATTTTAAATCCTCTAAAATCGCCCCAGTTGTGATTGTGTGTTTATACTACTTATGACATAATCTGCAGTATATAATAAATACATTTATGACTAGGCTGGAAAAAATTAGGTTTGTCCTGTGTCCAGGTTGCAGGTCTGCAGCGCCGTGTGGGGGAACTGGAGACAGCGGAGCATCAGAAACAAGAGCTGCTGCTGGAAAAAGAGGCTTATCAGCAGCAGTGTGACCAGAGGCACAGACAAACCACTGCCCAGCTGGGGGAAGCTCTAGAAGATGCCAGGATCCAGGTGAAGGAACTCTCTGTGCAGGTTGGTCTTGCTGAAAGCAAAGTCCAGGGCCTGGAAGAGCAACTGGGCCTGGCCCATGCTAAACACAGGGACCTGGAGCTCAAGTTGTCAGGGTTGTATTCAGCTATGCGCCGCACTGTTGGCACCAGCTATACAAGGGTTTCAGGCACACCTGGGTCCCGTAGACGCTCTGCCTCTCCCTGGAGAAACCACCTGCAGGTTAAAGGTACAGTCATATATCATAATGAGCCATTTTTTGCTATAACGAATGAATAAATGTGCTTTAGTGTCATGTACTCAGGAACAATGAAACTACTACAAGCAGATGCATTAATGTGTGTGTTCTCTTAGGAGGAGAGAATGTGACAGACACATCTGCGTTGACCTCTCATGGTGAAGATGAAGAGCTGGATGTGGATTCAGTGCACACAGCCCTACGGGAATTCCAGCAGCAACTCAGGGACGCACAAAGGGACAGGGTATATTTGAACATTTTCATAACTAAATACAATAAAGAATTCACTTATTACATTTTTAGTGTTTAATGTCTAGCACTTTTTTATCTCATAAGCAAGTCCTCTTCCTTCAGGATGAAGCCAGGGCTCAGATAGTGAGTCTAAGTCAGCAGGTGACAGAGCTCCAGGGAAGCCAGGACAAGTCAGCCACCGAACTGCTACATCTACAGAAGTCCCTGATGCAATCAGAGCACGGTAGGTGAATCCTACAAACACAGTCAATATCAGTTATTAATTCTGTTCAGACATACAGCATATTTAACATATTCTTACAGGAAAAAGAGAGCTGGCAGTGCGATTGCACGAGGCGCATACGTCCCTTTCTCTGCAGGAAGAAGCAGTACATCGTACAGCGAAGGAGAAGAGAAACCTTGAAGAGCAGGTAGCTCAATTGAAGACTAGTCTGCAAGCTGCTGAAGCTGAGTCCAGGGCACTGCAAGTATGTTAAAGGCAATGAGAAAAATATTAACTAAAGCAGCCTACAGCATCTTCATTGACAAATCTTGTGCCAATTACTTTACAGGACAAGTTGGAGCTCCTGCAGAGCTTAGAATCTCGTGCAAATGTAGAACAACGGAAGCTGAGGGAGTCTCTTGAAGCAGCAGAGAACAGGGCAAGCCGCCTGGAGCTCTCCCAGCGCACCCTTGAAGGTGAGTTACAGAGGGCCCAGCTCAGGGCAGCAGAGCTGGATGCAGAAGCAGGGGCACTGCAGGAGAGACTGACAGAGCTGAGGAGGAAGCTGGGCGAGAGTGAGGACCGGTGTGCAGTGCTGAGGGTCAGCGAGGAGAGGTTGGCCATGTCGCTGGCTCGAGCTGAGCAGCATGAGAGCCAGCTGAAAGAACAGATCCACAAACTGTCAAACACCCTCAGTGACAACAGGACCAGCAGCGGAGCTCTGCAGGAGCAGATCACACAGCTGCAGAGGGCTCTGACTGCCAGTGAGCAGGACCGAAGGCTGCTGCAGGTACAGTGTATCACCTCATCATCCTCAATGCAAGATAATTTAACAAGATAAATGCTGTAAGTGAACAAGTTAGAGACAGAAATGAATTTTAGGTAAAACATTTCTTCATTTCTGTACAGAGGAGGCAGAAGTACACACAGTCTTTACTCAAGTAGAGGTACAGATACTTGTGTAACAAAAGACTCTGGTAAAAGAAGTACTGATTCAACTTCTTTCCTCAAGTAAAAAATTACAGGCTCTTAAATGTACTCAAGTACACAAGTAAATAATAGCCCTCTGAAGCTGTCTGTCTGTCTCTACATCTGTGATGGATGCACCAAGGAATCCCATCCATTTAGGTTTTAATCAGTTGTGATTTTGGGAAGTCAGTGGACAATGACACAAAATTAAAATAATGAATATTTCCCCTAAAATGCATTAAAACTAAAGTAATGACCCTTTTTGAAAATGTAAGGAGTAAAAAGTACAGATATTTTGGTCAAAATGTAGGGAGTAAAAGTAAAAAGTTGTCAGAAAAAAAAAATACTCATGTTAAGTCCAAATACCTGAACTGAAAGTATTTGTATTTCCCATCTGTAACATAAAACAAATTATGTGCACTTTTCTCCTCTCAGCAGAAGGATGTTTGATTGAAACTTCAAAATAAGATGAATAGCCATGCTTCCATTTACCGTGTGGCTATGTAGCCTTCTCAGCTCCACACTGTGCATTTTTTATTTACATTTGCTGCTGTGGTTTTCCTGAAGGACCTCAAAGACTGAGCAATAAAATGCTCAGGCAAGCTCATTAATTCTCCAAGAGCTTCTCAGGAGAGCTTTCCGGTCTTAGTTTAGGACTGCACTTTAAAGATACTGAGCAAACAAAAACATGACATGCTTGGTATAAATCTCTTGATGTGCTCAAAAGTTGTCAGGTCATGGCAGTAAAAAGGGAGATAAAAAACTCTGACTCTTGCCTGCAACTTTCAACAGTATGTCAAGAACTGTAAAGGAGACAGAATATAAAGGAAGGTGAGGAATACAGGGTCATCCTAAGTGCAAAATCATGTTTTGTATAGTGTATATAAACATGTGTGTGTCCATAGGAGCGTCTGGATAAAACACAAGATGCCTTTTCAGAGAGTAAGAGGCTGAACCACAAATTAACAGAGCAGAACCAGAACCTTCAAAGAACCCAAGAGGACTTAGAGCTCAAAGATTCTGAACTAGAGAAATATAACAGGACACTGAAGGAGGTGAGTCCTACTGAGGTTAAAGGGTTAGTTGAAATATTTTCAAGTTGGGTTGTATGAGGTTCTTATCCGTAGTCACTGCTTTACCTACAGTAGATGGTGGATGGCACACCCCTAGTTTGGGGAAGTAGCTTTAGTACCGGTGTAGGAACTTAAGCAATGTAAGACTGTGGACAGCCAAATGCATTTTAGCCACCTAACTCTCCTTTGGCAAAAGAAGTAGTTAGTACATTCCTTAGTTTCCTGCTGCTACTCCTAACTGGGGGCATACTATGAATAAGAACCTTATACAATCTCACTTCAGAAAAATCCAAATTGTTCCTTTAAAGTGCAAATAAAAGCACATGGGTTGAGACACTATTTTGATGTGTGGATGATAAACTGTATCCCAGAGCCTGAAGCAACAGCAGGAAGCTGAATTGCAGGCCCAGGAGAGCTCCCAGCAGCTGCAGCGAGAGAAGGAGGAACTCCAGGACAAGGTCAACACCCTTCAGAGCTCTCTGCAAAAGTTACAGAGTGAGAGAGCAGAGATGGAGAGGGTACTGACACGTCTTGGTAAAGACAAGTCAGCACTCAGAAGGACACTGGAGAAGGTGAGCTGACCTATAGGAGTACCTTTAGGGATAGTTTGACTTTGGAAAATGAGTTTATTCTCTTTCTTTCCGAAAATGTCTGTATTGTAAATATGAATCTATTGCCAGCAGCTGGTTCGCTTAACTTAGCATAAAGACAGGAAACTATGAGAAACAGCATCAAACTATCAAACTATTCCTTTATGCATTATTTTTAGAATTAGTTCAACTAAACCTGTCTTGTCTCAAAGGAACTTCAAAATCAAATTACAGTTACAAATACATGTGGTTTACGGTAACTAATAATAAGAAATCGCAGATATAACTGCAGTGGTTTAATGGTACTTCTATAAATTTGCGGGACAGAGCAGCAACAGATGAAAAAGTTGGTCCAATAGTCATACAATGTGAAAACAATATATAGTAAGTGAAAGAAGAAATATTAGTAAAGTAGCACTGATCGATGAGAAGCAGCTTCATAATGTCACAGCTAGACCAGCAAAGACATGATCCCCCCTTTCATTGGACCCCAGAACATTAAACTGCTTTTGGTCAGGGGACCTGAAGTCTTGGTGCTGAATATGAGGTATAAATATTTGAAATATATAAGGGAGCCAAACCACAAAGGGCTTTAAAATGTAATTAAAAGCGTCTTAAAGTCAATTCTAAAACTGCTGGAAGCTCTTGTACTTATAGAAGCCAGCGCTGAAGTAATACGCGTTAAGTGCTGGTCAGGAGCCTTGCTGCCACATCCTGGACCAAGTGAAGACGTGTAGTTGCCGAAGCATTAATGCACATAAATGTGCAGTCACGTTAATCCATGCAGGATGAGATGATGTGACTTATTTGCTGTTTCATTTTACTATAGTTTGTCATTTGCATGATATTGTAATATTGTTGATTCCTCCTTTGTTACACATTGTGCAAAGCAGTCTCGAAGTGATGGAAACATGTAGGTGGACTGTTAGAACCAAGAGGCTGATCTGTGCTTGGCTTCTGCTACATGCATTACAGGAAGGCACACAAGTGCAGAACAATCATGGTAAAGTCGTTCACATTATGTCACCCTCGTGTCGTTGTCAGGTGGAGATGGAGAGGCTGAGGTGGGAGGAGGAGACAGTGTCTGCAGCCAGAGAGAAGGAGCAGTTGGAGCAGACTGTCTGCAGCCTGAAGCAGGAGCTAGCTGAAAAGCAGGACGAGGTGCAGGCTGTGCAGGTCAGAGGCTGCTGGGTTTTAGCCAGGGACGGATCAAGGGTCGAACTGCAAACAGCTTTACATCAGATATTATAAAGACATTTTGCTGAATGTTATTAGAAGGTTGGACCTTGGAGAAACAGAACAGAAGTATGTTCTTATCTATTATTTACACATATTTACATTTACATAGTATGTCTGTCAATTTCAAAGAAATAAGGCATGTTAATATTTAAATGTCCAGTGTTTCAGATTTATGGGGATTTATTGGCAGAATATGGCACAAATGGAATGTGATCATGTTAAATGTTGATCATTGTTTCCCAAAGCCAAAGGTGATATCTTGTTTTGTCCACAACCAAAAGATATTCAGTTTACTGTCACAGAGGACTAAAGAAACCTGAAAATATTCTCTTTTGAGAAGCTAATGAATTACAACTACTCAAATTCATGTAATTCATTTTTGGGGAGAAATGTGATTTTAAGAAGTCCTGCTATTGATAATGCATTATGGTTAAAAAGTAACTCTGAATAGTTTATTAGCAGAACACTTTTTACACAAGTATTTTTTTTCAGCACCAGTAGTTTTACTTGTAGTTTACTAATATTTCAGTAATGTAACAGTACTTTTACTTGAGTACAGATTTTCAATGGTCTTTCCACTAGTGTGTGCCACTAAATCCTGGACACTGGTCCTTTAAGACTGCAAGAATGCTATTTCAGGGAATCTGGAACCCTCTCTTACTTTATTAAAGGTACTGCTTGCATGAAAATCCAGATATCCTGCACCCTTTAGAAGCATTTAAAATTGCATTTGAGCTGCAGTAGCATATCAGTCATAGTTCTCAAAGGGAAGCTGCTACTCTTACAATGTGATTTCAATTTAGAGAACTCAGAATCCCTCTTAGCCCCAGGAGTCATGATCTCAGTAACCCCAGGGTCAAAGAATCCCACTTATGCTCAAACACATTAAGGCAACAGAATCCTGATCTTTATTTTTCTTACACAGTATTTTCAATCATGTAAACTCATTTGAAATGTTTTCAGGCCCAGATGTCCCAGTTGGAGCACTCTCATGCACAGCGCCTCCTGGAGGTGACAGCCCGCCATCACCAGGAGTTGGATTTGGAGACAGATCGTCTGAGAGACAGTCAGCTCCAAGCAGAACAGGCCTTGGAGACCAGAGAGAAGGCCCATCGCCAGAGAGTCAAATGCCTGGAAGAGCAGGTATTTTAATTATAGTGTGTATAATTTGTTGGGAAGGCCTTCCTTTTGTACAGCAGATTTATGTCTGTCGTTTTGTGTTTGTTTACTTACTTTCTCCTTTTTCTATTTCTTTGTTTTTCATAGTTGCTGACTCTGAAAGAGCAGCTCGATCAGGAGACAAGAAGACGACAGGCTTATTTCAATCAAATGCTACAACCTGGTGTGTAGGGTGTGAGACCCTGCAGTGACGTATTATGCACCTCTGGCTTCCTCATGGCTGCTTCCCAACAACATTATGTTACAAGCTATGTCCACACGCACAAACACACTCCTGAGGCGTTTGCTCCCACCCATGCACATGTGCACACCGGATTACATTAATCTGCAGGAAAACTCAACAACAACAAACAATGAGTGTTTTGTTTATGAGCAGACTGGATGTGCCAAATTGTTTTAAGGATTTCCTCTGGCTCGCTACACTTGGCGTTTCTGAGTCTGTTTATGCTGGGTCATTTTTTTAAGAAACAACGTGATGAAAAGTTTCCTTAGTTGGTGCTTTATTCTCTAATGATTGTTCATGTACTCATTTGTCATATTAATCATGTACAAATGTTATATGTCACAATCACTGTTTTTTGTGTCCTAATGAGAATAATTTCCAAATATTTACAGTAATTGTTTGCAGATTTTCCTGGTGCTGTGATTTATTAGTGTCATGTCAAAGATTCTATAATGTAACTCATTTATTTTATATGTTGACTCAATCAAAAGTGTGTGCAAAAGTTGTGATTGTTTTGAATAAACTGGGTGTATCAGAGCACAATTATACAATTTTGTTTTACAAAAGATGTTGAGCTTTGATGATGATGTTTATTCTACTGGCCACACAACTTTGTTATGGAAAAAGTTTTCTGTGAACTTTGCAGAGGACAGCACTGCCCTTTCATGGCATGTGAGTTCTGGCGTTTGGTTCGCACCATTAAAAGCCTTTGTGGATTTAGTGTTGTGGGTGAGAGAATGACCTTCGCTCTCTGTTGCCAGTGCTGTCTTCAGTGTTTTCTTTCAGAGATCGCTGCAGACTCCAAGGTCTGTGGGGATCATCATTCCTTGAGAGTTTTGCTGGCGATCCTCCTGTAATCCTTCACAACCCTTAAATCTTTAGCTAATATGTGGTCTTCTCTTTGCTGATTAGTGACCACAAATATGTTGTCTTCCCCATGTGTTTGTGCGTTTCCATCTACACATGCATCTACTGTGTGAGTATCTTCAAGCCAGTAACTCCTTTTCACCCTCTCTTTCAGTTCAGCTCCAAACTGACTGTTGCATTTTCACAACAGTGCACATGCATGTCTTCTCACTGTGTTACCTTGCATGCCTTAACTGTACATAGTAGGAGTTTCACTGAAAGGGGAAAATCTTGTCAGAGTTGCTTTAAAGCAGCCCTTTGATTATGATAGATCCGCCCAGTGGTTATCCAGTTACCAGCCTCTTCTCAGCTATTGGCTGGAAGGAGCTAATTATGCAAGGTAGTGAATCCCTGTGGGGGAGGTGGGGCCAAAACTGAAAGAACTCCTTTGGCAGGCAGAATAGAGCTTTTATTGAGGATATTTCTAAGCTGACCATCAGGGACCAAATCGCTGGATTGTTCAAAAAAAAAAAAAAAAAAAAAAACCATCTCAGCTGAATCACGCTGCTCCCCCTCTTTCATTCCTTCCCTCGTTTCATTTCAGTGAGACGGGGTGTAGCTGCATGCAGTACCCAGCAGCAAGCAGAATGCAAGGAATCTACAGTATTCCCCTGTCTCACACAAGAAGCCCAGTTCACTCCTAAAGGACAAGTGAGGAGAGAAAGAGGCAGAGCCAGCAGAGAGCAGTCAGGGGAGGATTCAGACTGCTGTGGTTGAGAGGAGGAACGTACGCTCTTGTCCTGTTCTGCTCTGCTCTTGTTGCCTCAGGTGTGTGTGCTCCTCCCTCCTCTCCGCTGGTGCCTGCTGTCAGCTCCATCCCTGGGTGGCTGAGGCCATGGTGTTGGTGCTGAGAGCCCTGCTGCCCTGCTTCTTTTGCACCCTGCTGTCCCTGGACCTGCTGCCTGGGGTGGAACCCGCTGTGCCCCTGGAGGACTTCTACCCCTTTGGCCAGGACAAGGGGGACTCCCAGACCATCGCTCAGGACGACGGAGGCTCAAGGCTCGTGGAGATCTCTGTTGCTTTCCCCTTCTTTGGAGACAGCCACACAGGACTCTATGTGAGTATGGAGCAGTGTGTTTTTACTGATGTGTGTATGTCTTTATATGTCAGAGTGTATGTGTGTGCTTGCACTTGGCAGTTGGCAATTGAAACTGACATGGTGTGGATTGTATGAGAGCCTCAGGGAGATGAGATTTGGCATGCAGCCAAATACTACATTGCAGTGCCCTTTGAGAGTTTGTGTATATTTGTGTGCGCTCACAAGCTCTGGTGTGTAACCTCATTTGTAGAATATCGTGTTTTACCCCCATGGGTGGAATCACAATCCTGCATGACATTCTCTTCACTTTACATCTGCCCTCTTTGCACTCTGAGGGTTCTCAAGTGCACCGAGGGAGTGTGACAGAGAAATTATTAGCAGAAACAGTGGTAAGCCCTATGCTAATAAGTCTACAATGAGCTGTTAAAGGAAATGACAGTTTGTGTTCTTACTGTTGCCGCGGAGCATCTGTGAGCAGTTTTTTTTATAGAGAGAGCAGGGGGAAAATATGGAGCGAGAGAGAGGAGTAGTGCACATGGGAGGAAGCAGAATGGTTTGACAAGGATTTTCGCGCACCACAGTGAAACACACTTTGATCTGCCTTTGTCATGTATTGGGTTCAGCTCCAGCACATGGAAAGGCAGAACTCCCTTAAATCAACACCACCTGTTGCGGTTATGCATCCGTGTTCGCTCTCTGAGTCCCCTCCTCCTCCTCTTCCCCACTTACTGAGCCCCGCCTGCCTCCTCCCTGTTCAAAGCATGGGCAGGGGAGGCTGAGGAACCATGGCAACAATGGGCAAGGGCAAAGGTCGCCTTTCTAATCTAAGCATCTGTGCCAATGGGGTGAGGTCAGTCTCCTGATTAAGACATTTTTAAAACTCTTTTGCATGTACCCACAGTGCCGAGACAGTGGCACAACATTTAAGTGCAGTGTTTCAGAAGTGTGCCTCTCTGAAGACAGTCTGCAGCCTCTGTGTATTACAGTTGCTGTCAGTCTCATTGTGTTTCTCACAAGTTTGGCAATGACTTCCAGCTCATCACTTCTATAATAATACTGATACATAATAGTCTAATTGGACAAGATAAAACAAGTTACTGGTCGCTTGGCTTGTTGATCTAACACGAAATTATCATCTGATTGAGATAAAAATCTGAGCACTCCATGTTCTGAAATGTGCTGTGTTAGTTGTGCTGTGATATCCTTTAGCTCACTATGCATCTCATTGGGCTGTAATTCTATAGTCACGCAAGGCATAACACATTGTGACAGGCACTTGAAATTACAGTCACGCTCATTTTGAATGCTTCACCTGAATCCATTAAACATCTGCTGTAAAGCGCACACATGGCCACATGGTGATCTCTGCCACCAGAGAGCAGCTTTGAAGAGTTAATATTTCAGTAAGCACTAAGGGGCTAAATTTGTATGAATATTTTCTTCCAGGAGTTTGTTCCATGGCTCTGGGCTACTGCCACATGGAAGCTGTAGAACCCAACTGATTTTAGATAGTGTGCGGGTGCTGTCTTACTTTATTATCTTAACTGTTTCTGCGGAGCTGTACACACACCTGGAAACCCCTCACAGCATATCCCACTAAACCCTCAACTGTTAACCTTTGTCCCTTCCTGAAGAAAAACACTTGTGATCAACAAATACAGTAGTGGATTTAAAGACTGCCATAGACAAGTGACACTCGGGTACAGAGGTCTCTCATGTCCCTTCACAAATATGGGTCCCCTCTGACTTGGTTCCGCTCCCGTCCCACTTCTGCCTCCTGGTAACCAGGCTGTCCCTCTGTTATGGTTTGTGTCTGGGAGTTTTCACACGTTGCTGGGATCTCTCCTCCTCCTCCTCCAGGTCCCCCCCTTCTCTCCTCCCACGCCTCAGATAACATGGCAGGGGTCTTCCCCCTGGAACTGTCCAGCTGCTTTATCTGAGAAATGACCAATCACTTTAACAGAACACAGATGTATCTGCAAAGTGTCTTAGGGGCTTCCAAACAATGCAGTTCACGGATTAACTACTCTTACGGATGGCCAGTGTTACGAACATGAAGGAGGATGTCCAAGGTCAGAGAGGAAAGAATGCAAGTTTAAAAGCAGATGTGAGAATAGATGCTTATGATCAAAGGCATTTATTGTAGATAGATCAGCTCATGGACAGTGGAAAGGCTCAAACTTTTCTAGGGCTTGTTGTATAGTATGTTTATGTGGCTGTCTATAATTGGAAATAAACGACGTTTAAACAAAGTTCAAATACATTTTGAAAGGATCCTGCCAAGAACGTGCTACAGTGTAACTGCACTCTTTACAGATTGCACATCTGCTAGTGCTCATCTGCTCCTCTGAAGAGCTTCAACACTTGTGCAATTTCATTCACTCACATTCACTCACCACTATGTATGGCCCAAAGATGTGTGCATTAAGTTTATTCTTTGTACTCTGCATGAGTGCTTTTTACATGCATGTGTGGGATGAGAGATGTGACTGAGTGATATTAGAAACAGTTCATCCACCACAGACAAGATATATCTGCACATGCTTTAAAAAGTATGAAAAGACTTCAAAGTTTTGAAATAAATGATGCACTTTAAAGGAACTCTTTGGAAAATACAATTATTCACTTTCTTATGGAGAGTTAGATGAAGAGATTGATACCACTCTCATGTCTGTTCATTAAATATGAAGCCACAGCCAGGAGATGGTTAGCTTAGCTAAGCATAAACACTGGAAGCTTGTTTATGTAAAAACAAGTTGTGGTTTTACGGCAGGGTTATGTACCAGACTATTTCTTGGCTGGTCACAGTGACTTCCTGGAGTCTCCGCTGGTTGCCTGTTAAGATCGCAGTGACGACAGGACTCAAGGAAGTCACTGCACCCAGCCAAGAAACAGTCTGCTACATCTTCTCGTCTAACTCTTGGCCACAAAGCAAATAAGAGTATTTTACAAAATATGGAACTATTCAATTAAGACTCATTAGACTCATTAGAGGTCATGTTTTTGGCTTTTCATTTATTTTCACTTGATTGCCTCTAAAATGAATTTCACCCTTAACTTTCTTTATTACAGCATTTCCAGTTTCAGGCTTTCATTTATCTATGCTCTCTTCAAAGCCACCAGACTCCACTGACAAAAACAGTGGATTTTACCTGGCAGTTCACAGGAGTTGCTGGACTGCCATTGTTATGATTGATGAGTTTGTTAATGGTGCGACTTTGGTGTTTTAACACATTTGTTTCGATATGAAGTAACTTTACTTGCTGTGGACTGAGGCAGTGGTAGACCAGCAACTACCACTACTTGTGGAGGTAAAATTACAGTTTGTCAAAAGAACTGGAGTGATACAATGGTTTCAGTTCCCCATTTTTGAGTGGGCTCAGCCTCGAAGAAGCAGATTAAACAGAGGTTTTGTTGCTCTGTTGTTTGGGACAACTGACATGGATTTTGTGATTGGGTTGTGGAATTAATTTTGTAATTTTTGGAATAAATGTCCAAGCACAACTTAGACTACTACATTAATAACAAAATTATCACAGTTATCATTATTATCATGATATTGTTAAAATGTGCCAAACATGTTCAAAAAGATACTGATATGCACACTGAAATCATTTCACAAACTTTTGTGCTGAAAACCTCTTAACAATTTGAAATGGCATCATGTCCTTTGTGATGTCAGTTTTCATTATTGCATAGTGTGCCTGTGTCTGGGAGACTATTAAAAACTTTGGTTGATGCTGGACAGTATTCATAGTGAGTTTTCAAAGTGCGGTAATCAAACACGGTTATCATGTTAATTGAAGTTGATTTTATCACGGTTTATAGTGAAACCTGTTATTGTTTCATCCATAAGCACCAACACAGCCAATTCAAACCCAATATCAGGAAAGTGTACAAAAACTTAACTTAAGGAATTTGGATAACACATCAAGTGTGTAAGATTTCTAAGCATTTATTGGCAGATTATGGCATAAATGGAATATAATATTCATAAGTATGTTTTCATTAGTGTGTAATCACCTGAAAAAAATAATTGCTTGGTTTTCGTTACCTTAGAATGAGGCCTTTATATCTACAGAGGGGGCAGGTCCGCTTCCACAGAGGCTGCCATATTGGACTGCCATGTTGCCACAGGAGCCCTGAATGGACAAACTAAATGCTGAATCTAGGTACAGCCTCAGTTATACAATGGAAGAATTTTCTATGTAATTCTAAAATATGTGATATGCAAATTAAAGTGTTTGTTGAATGCATTTTCCCACATTTACAGACTATTTGAACATCGCATTCACACCTTTTAAACCAAACCTCCACATCACTTGTACCATGGAATTTGTATTAGAGTCGTTCCGCACTGTTCCAGACAGGATTTATTGCCTCCATCTAAACTCTTTGGAGATAAAGGTGAGCCAGCCGGGGCTTAGGAGTCAGGCCAAGTGCACAGACTGTCAGACTGTAGTCACTTCCTTCAGCCTTGTCAAATAATTGCACAAGCTTGTAACTGTGAAACCTCCATTTTTGACAAGGAAAACGAATGTTTTCCTGACTTGATCCACGGGCACCTTTTTCACTCAGGGGTTTGCTTTGGCTTGACTTAAGCCAGATGAAAGTTTATTTTAGTCCATAAATTGCTTGGCTCTAAAGAAAACCACCCAAGCAAAATCCTGGATATATCCGGCGAAGAATTCCCAAAAAATAACAAGGGAGTTGTAGAGTGGAGTGGCACCACTGAGAGTGAGAGAAAGAAATATGGGGAGAGAGATGCTTCTTACAAGGTTGACTGATCGCACCTCTCTCCCCTGTGATTCTGACCTTGGTCATGTTACAGCATAACACAAGGCAGCTCTGAACCCATTCACTCTCTCACATAAGTGTGATGCATAACCACCCTTCACTGGATCTCTGTACTAGTTATAGCCTTGTTGAAATCCATGAGAAGAAGAAAAGTATGTCATATGGAGCAAAGAAAAAGTTCCCAAGTTCAGTTTAAATTCCTCTAAGGTCACTTCCATGTTAAAGTGGTCCCCTAAAAAATCTTAACAAGTAAGAAATTCGCTTGTATAAACAGTTCCAGATGCTACAAGAGATTGGATTAGGCGATTAAACATATTCCAGTATTGGAGTATAAACTCCACTTAGTGTTCAGCATGATTTCCTACACTAATTCTGCTGTAGGATGGGTGACTTCCAGACTGCTGCCACCGCAGGTCTCTCATTTGTGGGTATGTGGGTGTGGGAGATTTGTAATTCATGTACATCCCTCCCTTCATCCAGTCCTGTGCCCTCTCTCTTGTTTTTCTCCCAGTATCAGATGGCGCTCTGGCTGACCCCTGGGCCCTGCCCCTGCAGTCGCTCCTCTCTTTCCCCACATCAGCCACGTTCTCACCACATCACGCTGATGCGGAGGGGAAGACTGTGGTTGGGCAATTAACTTAGGCCCCGCGCCGTGCCAAACAAAACTTCCTCTGCTGTTTTTACAGCAAAGTCCTTCAAATTATGGTTTTCATACATGCAGGGAGCAAAGCCCAGCCATCTGACGTTGCTTTGTCACTGTCACATGCCACTCGGCTTGAATTGAGAGAGGCAGAGTTCATGCCAGCGATTAGAGGAAACAGGATAGGTGCCATGGTGGGAAGAATCTCCCCTTGTTGATAATATGCAGAAATGATGTATGAATGAATGAAGGCCTTTCATCGGGATTCAGCCTGTATAACTTTCCTCTCCACTCAGGTTTACCAGCTTGTTTCTCAGGATGTTCCAAATGTAGTGCAGCAGCTGGCACACCACCTAATCTTTATGATATAAGGACTCCACACTGCTACATGCGTCGTATCATTTACCACATTACTAAGTGATATTTTAGAATCTGTTTCAGAAATTGCCTAATTACTCCTCTTCTACTGACATTGCACTTTTTTTTCTGAACAAATTTCTCCTCTGAATAACCTCCACCCTGCCCAGAAACATCCCTCATTTATTTCCTGTACACCTGAAATCAATAATCTTGACCTTTTTCCACAGTTCACGGTACCTCTTTTATCTGGCACCATGGGTGGAAACCCTCCAGAAACACATGAAAATTTGTCATATTTACTGTCTTGGTTCTGTGACCTTCATCTTGCATTCCTTACTGTTACTCTGTTGCAATTCTGAAAACTGCACTAATCCATACTTTGTATAAACAATAGATCAAATTACTTGATGTTATGTGAAAGACCTCGGTTGTAGCAACAAACAGAGCATTATCAACTAACTTTGCAGTTCCCTTCAACTTTACAGAGTATTTTAGTGTCTTAAAGTTAATTGTTTTGATTTTATGGTGTTTTGGTCTCGTCACTTTAATCAACACTGTTTCAAGCTGCAGTACATAGCTGTTTTAAACAAAAAGCTCTGATAAACCAACTGTACATTACCTGCCCAGCACTAGATTCACAAGTCAGTTTCTCAGTGCTTCACTTATTAGAGAATACAGACAATCTCCCAGCTTTCATCGTTAAAACTGTGTCGAAACAAATGAAATTAAAAATTTTTTTTTTAAAAACAGCATTGCAGAACCAATCGTTATTCCGACTGCCCTTCATAATGGGGCGGTGAAATGCTGAAGTCATTTGCTAACTTAAGTGGAGAATAGATTGTTTCCGGTTAGGGTTGACATCTTTGAAAAAATGGAAGGGGCATATTTTTGTAAGTGGCTATACTTGCCGCCTTTCAAGCGACTGTCTTGCATTTAGAAATCACCAGACAATCGAAGGTCTGCCCACCTACTGATTTTGCAAGACAAGAACAAGAAAAGTTACTGAAAAGATTAATGAAAAAGAAACAGAAAAGTTAGCAACTAGCTGGTGAATATAGTGGCTCATTTAGCAGCTAAAGAGTCAGATATTTCACCCTGATGTTGACCAAAACAGAGTTAAAAGGAGGGTGAATATTGAACTTACATTGCCAGGTGAACATAAACAATGAATAATAATGTTTTTCTGGTGGTAATATGTCAGTGTTCTGTATACAGGTTTTTCTGCTGCCCCCAATTGGACCAAATCCATTATTGCATCTTTAACTAATATGTTTAGTTATAAATCTATGAGTTATTTGCTGTGATAAATTAATTTATTTGTCGATAAAATGAACTGTTAGATATGGTGAAAAATACCCATTGCAGATGTCTTGAAATTGCAGATTTGTCTGACCAGCAGTCCAAAATCCAGAGATATTCAGTTTGTGATGATATAAAACAGAGAAAACCAGAGAACTCTCACCTTTGAGGGTGCAAGTGATCCTTGGTTTATTTTCTGTCAGTCTGTCTGTGTAAACAATTAATCAGGTAATTGCCTCAGCAACACACCATTCATTGACTTTTTAAAGTAGATCTGTTCCGGGGTTATTATTTAACTGTGCTACAGTGCATAGCTTCAGTGCTGACTGTGCATTTCTCACAGAGGAGATACTGTATATGGACGAGGGGAGGATGGATTCATTTATTTAGCTCCTTTGCTCTTGGCAGACGTCTGTGGATTTAAAGGCCATGAACATTTCTTCCTGGTGTGATGACTTTGCAGGTGCGTGAGCAGCAGAGACCCGGTTTTCTCAGCTGCTGTCATTTCACGGAATAAAGGTAGCGTCTGTTTGCTACATGAGAAGTGCAAACATCCGTTATGGGAGCGTCCACTGCCCCATGCTGCTGTGAGGTCAGACTACCTCTGTTTGTCCACCTTTGCCTCCTCTCCTTAGCACTTCTACTCTAACCCCACCTCATCCAGCAAACAAGTCACAGGTCATCTGATATGTGGGACAAAATATATCACTGTAATATTATTAATCTTATTCAGATGCTCTAACTCCATCTCTGTCCTCCTCAGGTTAACAACAATGGCCTGGTATCTTTCCTGAGGGAGGTGTCACAGTTCACACCCGTGGCTTTTCCAATTGCCGGGGACAGAAGGGTTGTGGCACCATTCTGGGCTGATGTGGACAACCGTCGAGCAGGGAAAGTCTTCTACAGAGAGAGCCAGGAGTCCTCCATACTGAGGAGGGCCTCAGCTGATGTCAGGACATACTTTTCAGAGTTCCCCAGTTTCAACGCAACATGGGTCCTCATCTCCACATGGTTTCAAGTTACATTCTTTGGAGGCAACTCCCAAACACCGGTATAAACTCTCACTTAACTGTACAAGTTTTACCTGTACTCCTTTGGCAAAAACAGTAATTTTACCTTGCAGAACACAAGAGTTGCTGGTCTGCAGCCGCCTTGACCTGTTAGTTTGCTTATGTTATTGAGTGACATTGTGAATCTGAATTAACCCTTTTAAACACTGAAGTCACAATAACACAGCTGCTGCTGACACTGTCCACAGCAGTACATTGCTTAGCTTCCTACACCAGTACTCCTGCTTCTCCAAACCTCCAAAAATCTGAACTATGCCTTTAAACACCTCTGATTCTCTATGTAGGTTTTAGGTATCTTTAGGGCCCCCTGCTTGGGAATCACTGATTCCCGATTAGGGGGTACTTCTGCAGTTGCCAGGCTGCATGTGGAAAAGATTGTGGATTAGCTCAGTTAGGTTGTAAAAATAGATTTAAAAATATGTCCATATCATTCCAATTGGTGTAATACCAGTCTTCTGTAAAGTTATTGTCACAGTAACCTCAACCAGCTACAATAGGCTACTGCACTGTACAGAAAATATGAAAATAGAAGATAAATATCAATAATGACTGACTAAAAGGAATGGCTAAAACGTTTAAAGGTATAATATGTAGCATTTCTGCATTAAAATGTCAAAAACAGCTAGACCTATGTTTTATATTTTGATGATTTGTGTACTTACATTATCCCAAATGTTTCAGACAATGTTTCATTTGGCCACCTGTCAATGGCATCTGAAGAAACATGAAATAGATCAGAGAGTGAGGAAGAGCGTGACTAAACGTAACAAAAAAACTAATATATTACCTTGCCTTTGTCATATAGACTTTCATCGGCAATGGTAGTTGTTTGATAAAGAAGATAACCACTCCCATGATCCCACACTACTTCGTGATGTCATCAAGCTACATCTCTTGTTATTGTTTTAATGTGAGAGACCCATTGTGGCAGTAATTACATGATGTGCATTTAAATATGAGCAAAAAGCCAAGTAAAAAAGAGTAACCAGTTTAAATAGTTAGCTAAATCTAATGGATAAATGGTTAAAAGTTCAAGCTTCTGCCTATCCAAGTCATTGAAGTAAGAATGCAAACTTGTATGAAAAAAAATATAACACTATCAACTTTTTGTAGTGTTACTTAAGTGAATTCAACACATTTGAAACATGACGGGTCATGCTGATAAAGAGGTGCTTGAGCTCATCTGATAGGGACGAACTACTGGGAACCATTGGCCTAAATAATCTCGAAGTCCCAGGAAACAGCCTTGATGTTTTGGGATATGATATGTGGTCTGAAAGCACAGCTATTGAGTTTCATTCTAATGGTAATTGTGAATTTCTTGCTATCTGCTTCAACAACAGGCCCAGAGGAGTCTATTTTTGTCTCAGCCTGACTGAGATTTAGGAATCTCTATCATTAATACGAGGAGTCTGTCAGATGCATGCATTATTACCAGATTTCGTGGAAATCAGGAAATGGTTTAACCGAGTCTGTTCTTCTCTGTGCAGGTAAATACTTTCCAAGTGGTGCTTATTACAGACGGAGAGCTTTCCTTCACTATATTCCAGTACAATAACATCACTTGGACCACAGGCATGCATGCCAGCAGTGGAGGAAACCTGGCAGGGCTGGGAGGGATTGCAGCACAGGTAAGATCACATGGCTATCAAAATTTGGAAATGTACCGTATGATCTGCTTCATGTAAAGACTTAAAGTAAATGTCTAAACTCTAATTCAGCCATCTTTTGTGATGTGTGCCTCCTTGTTACTCTCTTCCCAGGCAGGTTTCAATGCCGGTGATGGCAATCGCTATTTCAACATCCCCGGCTCTCGCACAGCTGATGTGGTGAACGTTGAGGGGACCACCAACGTGGGCTACCCGGGCAGATGGGTCTTCCGTATAGATGATGCAAATGTGGAAGTTGGTGGCTGCAATAACTCCGGTAAGACCTGCTTCTAAGAGAATAGTTCCTCTACTCCTGTTTTTCTTGTAGAATTCCTGTTGCATTAACCTCTCTCACTACAGCATCAGTGTGCCCACACCTTCGACCGTGTCTGAACGGAGGCCAGTGCATTGATGACTGTATTACAGGCAACCCCTCCTTCACTTGCTCCTGCTTGGCTGGCTTCACCGGCCGACGATGCCAGATCGGTGAGTTATGGTTGACAAGGCTTCCTGCTGTGTTGTGCTTGACACGCACTGCACACTGTGAATGAATACCTGTCTACATGAGATCAGCCAGGAAAAAAAAAGACAACTTGTAAACAAAAATACCAGGTTTCACCTAACCCGCCAAAGGGATACAGGGAGATTTCCTTAATACCTGTATCACTTTCATGCCAGTCTGTTGCATTCTCCTTGGACATCACCCCACTAACTGACCTTGGCCAGATGTTGTCTTCTAATTAAAAGAGTAACACTACTTCCTTTGTATTTCTCCCGGTCTCTGTAGATGTCGATGAGTGTGCCTCAAATCCTTGCCAGAATGGAGGGACTTGTGAAGACCAGATTAATAGTTTCATCTGTCATTGTCCTCCTGGATACACTGGGGTTCAGTGTGAAACAGGTACAAAGGATGCTTTGCCTCAAAGCTGGTATATATTGTGGTTACAATTACACTTTTTCTTTCTTATTTTTTTATTTCTACTATGTATTTCTTTTATGGAATGTTTTCTGTAGAATGGAAATTTGTAAATGTGAAAATGTGTGTAAATGTAAAGTGACAGCACGTACAACAAAGGCCACATACATATTCTACACAACGGCAAGAAATGACCCCCAAACAAGTTGAGGTAACACTTTCTGTGACACCCATAATGCATTATAATGCATTATAGACATACATGTAATGCATTGTACTGTGCTTATAGCAATGTATAATTATAATTAGCACATTCAAGCATATTATAGCACATCATAATGTATTTTATTATGACTTATAAGGTCAAGTGTCGGGGCAGACGTTTAGCTCAGTGGGTAGAGCGTCCGACCCATGTATGGAGGCTATAGTCCTCTGCAGCGGCCGCTGGTTCGACTCCCGCCTTCGGCCCTTTGCTGCGTGTCATCCCCACTCTCTCTGCCCCGTTTCCTGTCTCCTCTTTAGCTGTCACTATCAATAAAGGCACAAATGGCCAAAAAAAATAACTTTAAAAAAAAAATAAGGTCAAGTGTCACAATACTCTATAGCTGCTGGCCACTCACTGACATTTTAGGCAAAGATCATTCTCATAGTTGTTACACTACATTATAACACATTTTATATAATGCAGTATAATCACTGTTATAATGCATTATAATGTGATTGTAAGTGGTCATTATATGCTTTAAGTAAAGTAATGAAATTCCATTTTACAGTTCTGTAAGAACAGTATAAAATATTGCATATGTTTATAATACGTTACAGTGCATTATAGACATGGTCATAGAAAGTGTTACCACAGTGGATCTAAAGACATTTTTACTGTACATGAAAAAAAAAATCCAGGCTTCTCCTCTTACCATCTGCATGCTAAAATAGGCTGAAGACCAGGAAAACCTCTGATTAATTAAAGTATTTCTGTGCCTCATTAAGCAGTTTCCACACAAAAAAAGAATTTCAGAATATCTCAGACCAGCCTCTCTGGAGCTTCTATGCCTATTCCCACAGTCCAGCCTGCCGAGATGTATCAAACCTCTTCTAATACCTTTCACAGCCAGCAGCACATACTTGTAGAGTGAGGGGAGCAGTGTGGCGGATATATTAATCAGCTGAGTAAATATTCCATGAGCGTGTCTCACTGTCCCTCTGTGTGTGTGTTTGTGTGTGTTACAGACATTGACGAGTGCAAAGACAGGCCGTGCCTCAACAACGCGTCGTGTATACAAGGAGCTGGCAGTTTCACCTGTGTGTGTGAACCGGGTTACACTGGTGTCCTGTGTGAGACAGGTGAGCTGGGTTTTTCACACTCCTGAGGAAAGTAGGCATCTCCCTCCAGAGGAAATATTCGCTGCTGCTGTCCACACCAAACTCAGTCATTCTGGCAGATGTTTTTGTCCAAAGAGTTTCCCAGTCTACCTAGACAAATGAATCCAAGTTGAGGTTATGGTTGAACTCAACTGCAAACAACTTTTTTTTTCCCTTGGGTCACACAATGTAGCAATGAACCACAGTGAGGAAGTTCACTGAAGTCAGTTTGCTTTCCAAGAAGACCTTTACTAATCTTGCTTCTCTTGTGATTGATTGTTGATGAAACTTGAAGCCACTGGGGAATTAAATTATCGGGCCCTGCACAGTTCATGTATCTACATGAGACGGGATTACTCTTAATACCAGACACCTGGTCAATGAAACTCTATGCTTTCAGAAGGGAAGTTCAGTGTTCTTAATCCAGCTCAGTGTCTTAGACAGCAAACTCTTGCTCTTCCATGCGAACACTGAAAAATTTAGGGCTGTACCCAACTCACAGTTTTGTCAGCCGAATTGGATTTTGCTGTTCAATACAAATATATGATTACTTGTTCTTTTTTTCATGTAGACTATCAAGCAACAATTTATTAAACTGCCGGGTTTTTGAACGAGCTTCAGCAGCATCTTCAGGGTGACAGCGACGTTCACGTAATATACTGAACAAGTCAAGTTAAAGCCTGGAATATACAGTACTTACCCGCTGAGCTAATGTGTGCTAACTATGCTAACAATGTTAGCACAATATTTTCTGTCTACTCTGCATATCAAATAAAAGTCAAAGTCTATGTCATATAAAGTTGCTGTGAGCTATAAAGTTACCACTTCTAAACAGAAGACAACGTTATCTTGAAACCTGACTGTGCAAGGTCTCTTTTCCTCTAGGCAGCTGCATCAGTTTCATTCACAACTACAGTACACATCTGAGGTGTCCACAGCTGTCTGTGTGGGCATCGATTTGGGACATCTTCACCAAGTGGACAGGGTGACTTGATGTAGTGGAATAAGCGAGCAACGCTTGCTCTGCAGCTACTTCAAGGGACCAAAATGTCCCTTCAAGTGCACTGCACATTGACAGACAAGGAAAAGAAACCAACTGCTTCACTTGAGTCAGTTGAGAGGTCTCTGATTGATGATAAGAATCTTCATCCACCAAGGAGCAGCTGTAGAAAAATCTTAGCATGAAACTGAATCAACAGCAGATAGACTTCTCTTTTTTTGTATCCTACAGACATAAACGAGTGCGAGTCTCAACCCTGTCTGAATGGAGGAGAGTGCATCGATCAGGTGGCCAACTTCACCTGTATTTGTCCTGCTGCCTTCACTGGAATGCTCTGTGAGACAGGTGACGTGAATTTATCAAATTCTGCCAGCAAAGTATGTATGGAAATTGGATCTTGACTTATTTTGATGTAGCCTGTAAGTTGTACTTAACAAAATTGGGCATTTATAGTATTGAATAGAGTCACAAACAATTTCAGAGAGGGTCACACATTTTTAAGTTGTGGTAGCAGGTCTATCAGTAGAGTACACCTCACTGCCTCTCTTAGTTGGTTTGCTTTTTGGTCCTGTAATTAAAGACAAAGTTTGCCACTTTTAATGTGGATGTCCAGTCAGTGTGGATGGTAAATGTAGTCGACTGAAGCAATAAATTCCTCAGCATGTTGTATATTGACCAAGAAAGCTGAGTTTTCCTGCTTGTGGAGCCATGCACTGCACCAGAATGAATCAGACGCAAGCTTCTAACACCCATGCAATGTTGCCATGTATCACCACCACCCTAGCCTATAGCTGTTTCTTTGTTGGCCAGAACATAGCGTCAGGTGATAAAAACACTCATCTAGCCTGCACCCTGGCTACCCAGAGAAGCTGAAATAGCCTGCAGCTCTTCCCTAACGCCAGCAACATCACTGTGATATCACTCGAATCAAGAATAACAACCGATTTTGCAATAAAACAACTCAGCTTTCTCTGGCAATATAGCACACTGAAGAATTTATTGCTTCAGTGTACTACATAAAAAGTGACTTATTTTCCATTTAAGACTCTACTGAGTCACAAAATGTGACTGGTCACAGATTTTTGTACTCACACAGCCAATAACAAATTGCAGCCATCATAATTACTGACCCTACCTGAATGCTAAAATACTAAAATCTTAAAATAAAAATCGCCTAAATTTGGTTATTAAAGAAACTGTTGAATAATAAATCAGTTTTGGTGGTCTTTGGTGGTCAATCTATGTAATGGTGACACATTATAAACATTGCAAACCACGTCTTCTTGTTACCTATCAGCCAACATTTGCACCAATACCAGTGCATCTGTGATATGCTAATGTTGGCAAATACTAGCCAGGTAGGCTGTTATTATTACATTTGTCTCATATACTGTACAACATCTTTCTCACATACATCTAGTTAGTGATATCTAGCCATGCAGACAGTTTTGGATTTATTATTTAAAAAACTGCATTGCTAAGCAGTACCGTGAGTGAGGAAATAAATTTTGTTGGCATTTGGAGGAACCAAACCCTTAAGAACATGTTCCTGTCTTCCTCTCTCAGAGTTGGTGGTGCTTCCAGTCAATTCAACTGAGGCAGAAAACCAAACAGGTAAAAGCAAGTACAGCTACAGCTCAAGCTTTGCCAAATATTTTCAAATACAGTTTGATTCCCACACCTCAGCCTGTCATGCTTTTCCATTATGCAGCCTTGTGCGAAGAGGAGGACTGCAAGAAGAACCAGATTTGTGAATACACCAGCTCGGGAATGTCCAACTGCACATGTGCTCCGGGCTTCTATGGTGACAAGTGTGAAGGTATCGTACACTTGTCCCCGGCTGACTGCTGACTGCAGGCAGCTGGGCAGGTAGAGAGCAGACTCGGGTATTTAAAGAGGAGCTCTGCTATCCCACAGGAATTTGGAGCTCTGCCCTGGAAGAGGCTGCTGTGATGATGGATTATTGTAATTATCAAAACTGACACGGCCTCACCCAGTTTACTACGGGAACCAGTCGCTTGATGTTGTGAATAATTGTTTTATAGCACAGTTTATTAGTTTACCAACAAGAGGAAGTGCTTTGTCTAGACTTGAAAAGGCCTCTTTATGAGTCAAAGCTGGTCTTTGGTATTCAGGTCATTTCTTCAGACAGAGCTGTTGAAATATGCATGCTTCCACACCGCTACTTGCTTCTCTGGAAGATGGCCATTGCACCACCACTGTAGTTTCAAGCACAGCTGCTGCTTGCATAACCAAAGAGCAATTTGAACGCAAAATATGTAAAACGCTGTCATCCTCAGCTAATGCTTCACACCTTTCCTTTATAAATACATATTAAGTAATTTCATATTATGTTAATATTGGTATCATGTTGTATTTGGTTTAGGAAATAATAATGAAGCTATTTAAAGCTGATTCAGGCTCACATGGGAGGTTAGTGTCACCCTCTGATAGCTGTTTTTTTTCCCACCAAAAGCTCTTTAATAGTATTTGAGCTATTGCAAATGCATGCTACCTCTCACCCTTGAGCTGAAATAACTATCAGTGCTTATATAGGCTCTCTTAAATCTCCCAAATACTTTCCTGCCTGGCTCACTTGGAAGGCACAGTGGAAAAAGGAGCATGATCCTCCAAGGAAGAGAAAGTAGTGGGACTCAGAAGTGCCTAATCAGGCCCTCAGATCAAAGGGGCCCGGGCTGCACAGGTGGCCAATGAAAGTGTCTCTTGCAAATTAACAATCCATTAATTGCCCTCAGGGCCATACATTTTTGGGCACCAAATATGCTCCATATCATCAGAAAAATAATACCCTCCCGAGAGCTCCCGAGACTTCAAAGGGGAGCCACTTAGCTGCGATACGGCCACGTCCTTTGATCCACTGCTGCAATTAGGGAGGAGAGGAAAATAAAAACATTCTTACAATTTGTACGGAGCGGATGTGCAGCCTGCTGACTGGTAATCCTCTGGTCCTGTGAACTTTGGTGGAAAAGAGAAATGACAGCGAATCAATACATAGTTTACAGTAAAGCAGATGAAAGACCCTGAGCAGCATATGGTACACATGTTTACCATTTATACCTTCTGCCTATGTTTACACTAAGACCAATACTGAAAACTTAACATAATATAACTACTTGATTTCGAGTAGCTTGAGCAAACTTTCCAGCTTTGAGTCCCTCTCTCTCACACATGCACTCTGTTTCTTCCTGTGTCTGCAGAGGAATGTCTTTGCCAGAACGGGGGTGTCTGTGTGGACAGCAATGGGACTTGTGAATGCCCTTCAGGATACACAGGACTCTACTGTCAGTTTGGTAGGTATGATAATCCTATCAGGTGTCTCACAAGAGCTGTGATGAATGTGAAAAAACTTGGCAATTAATTTTTTTATTAAGAGAATTTCATAAATCATTCTGTTTTACAGCAGAAGACAAGTACAAAATAAAATGAAACATATAGCCACATTCAGAATCAAGCAAACTATACAAAAGAAACAAAAAAACAAACAAACAAAAAAGGAAAAAACAGTTTAAGCGAAATTGGGAGCAGACTGGAATAAACTTTCCTTAGCTTTCATTACTTTACATGACAATGACAGGGAAATTATTTTGCCCATTTGTTAGACCCAAAAAAAGTTACAAAATAAAATAACCTCTCTTTCCTAGTTGAGGTTTTCTTACCTCCAACCAAAATTCTTTACAATAAATATGTATGTCTTCTTAAAATCACGTTTTTAGGTAACTGGCCTAAGTATAATACATCAAACCTAAATGGAATCGTAATACTAATAGATTTTCTCAAACCCTTCCTCTCAGAAGTAACTCAGACGCCATGCAGTAACAGCAGGCCGTGTCCTGACGGAGGTCCCTGTTTGGAATATGGAGGAACCTACCTGTGTACATGTCAGACTAGTGGAGCAGAGCTTGATCACAAGGACTTCTACCCCTATGGTAAGAGCCTCAGGCACCAACCCAAACAACACGGCACTTTGCAGCTATGTGTCATTGCATGAGCAGCTGGTTTCTATAGCGACAAACACATTTTGCAACACACTGGTCTTGACAAGTGTCACTTCTGTTTCAAAAGGAATGGTCACATTTGCAGTTTACATTTACGATGTGGAGAGACATTTCAAAATGATTTATGCTCCTGCCGAGGAGATTTTTGTATTTGATCCAATCATAAAATGACAAATAATCTGTGTTTTTTAAAGGTTGGATCAAGCCCACCAGGCCTTAGTAACATTAAAGAGGTTTACTGTTTCCCAGTGCAATGGAACACAGTCAAGTATTGTGTGTGTTTTTCAGTACAGCCCCGATCGGTCTGCGACTCCTCTCCGTGTCTGAATGGGGGTTACTGCTACGAGCGGGATGGAGGCTACACCTGTGAATGCAAATACGGATACTGGGGGAAGCACTGTGAGAAAGGTAGCATAATTGCTAAAAACATGAGAAGAATACCTTCACATGAACTTCTGCCTTTATCAAAAAGTGCCTCAAATCTGTGCGTTGTTATTCAGGCTCAGATCCAGCTTTAAATGCAACAGGAAACATGCCATTACTCGTAATGCTTCTTGAAATATTACAACGCTGAAAGGCTTATGATGATTTGTACTTATGACTGAGTTACAAGCTATTTTCCTGAATTATGACTTGAATTGTAATGTACTGGAACGGAATTATTTTGTGTGATTAAAAGCCAGAGTGGTCTCTACTTCAAGGATTCCCTTCTCTCTGTCTCTTTCCAGTTAGACTCAATACCTGCGCTTCTGGTCCCTGCCGCAACGGAGGCTCCTGTAAGGAAGAGGCAGGAAGCTACAGATGTGTGTGTCCTTACAGATTCACTGGAAAACACTGTGAAGTAGGTGAGTGACACCCTCAGGTAATATTCAAAACCTTTTTAAACTCAACACTCAAACTTTTTCTTGCAGTTTTTTGTGAAAGTGTTTTAGCACATGGGACGAAATGCATAAGTAATCTTTTCAGCTGAAAAACCCCAGTTCTTTGAATTTTGAATTTAAATATTTAGATAACTCGGGCATTGTGTACTGGGGCTGGCCATCTGTATATACGTTCCATTCTTGCTAACGTGATATCCCTTGAGGGAATTTCTTCGATTTTGGCACAAATATTCACTTGGACTCAAGGATGAACTGATTAGGATTTGGTGGTCAAAGGTCATTGTGACCAAACAAAACATGTTTTTAGTCATAGCTCAGGAATTCATATGCTAATTAACATTAAACACAAATATCTAATATGATGAAATGATCAAGAATGATGATGACATTTTATATGAACAAGTCAAAGCTCAACTTCACTGTGACATCATAATGTTCTGCAAAAAAAACTTTTATCTCTTTATCAGTCCTCCATCCTCACTTTTTTGTCAAAACAGTCTCAAAGTGAAGACCGCATGTTTCTTACTGGAAATATTTCACTGGAATTATACGTGTCAATGTAGTGATTCCTTCCATTTTGCCAAAAAATATGCTTAATAGCTCTTGTTAAATTCCTTCAAATTCTTCACAACATATATTATTTGTTGTATTATATGATTCTGACAGACAGATATTAACTACAACATGACTGGTTGGCAGAGGTATACACCCTCACGGTGGTAATTAGTTATGAAACTAAATGAGCGGAAAACGTTCTTGTTGGATATAAAGTAGAGAGACAGAGACTATAGTCAATGTTTGTGTGTCCAGCAAACAAATTAAAGGGATAGTTTGAATTTTTTTGTGTTTGTTCTGAAATGAGGCAGGATATCCATTCTACCAAAATTTCTATTGCTGCTGTGCTCATGCTTCAGAATAAAAAGTATTTGAAACAGAATTTTTTAAAATATGTTTGTGTTCTGTGAGGTATAATGACTGTTTTTGGTCATTTTGGAGAGAGCCATATTTGGCTTACGTAACAGTGGTTTCCTGTCATTAAAGACTGTCCCATGGCAATTTAAAGTGGTGAAATACTGTCAATTTAGAATACACTTAAGCTGATATTAATTGTTTTAGTAGGGCCTTTTTTAGTATGACAACCGTCGTCTACTGTAGGTAATCCACATCAAAATTAGACAATTTTTAACAATTTGAAATGCAGATACATGCTTTCATTACAAGTTGCTAATATTGCTGCTGCTCTCTTTTTACTGGGCTTCCAGAAAAGTCTTCAAGAAAATTGCAGTTATCAGAATGCTTCAGTCAGGACTGAAGAAAACAGCAAACTCTCTCTGTATCTGTAAAAAAAACACAGTCTTTTTATTGCAACTTTTACATTTTTTAATTTTTGAGCTGGCACATTTGCATGGAAGGTACTGTACAAATAAAATTATTATTGTTGTTATTGCCAATGATAATTCTCAGTGTGTATGTTTTCTTGCAGGGAAGCCAGACCCCTGTGCCTCCAGCCCCTGTCTGAATGGGGGGACATGTTTTCACTACATAGGAAAGTACAAATGTGAATGCACTGAGACCTTCACTGGCAGGCACTGTGAAGTAAGCAGGAGCTCAATACAAACCTCCACAGGTAAGCAGACCATGTGTCACCACACAATAATGTCCACGCTGAACTATGCTGACTTAAATAGATTAACAAGCAGAGGATATCCTGTGCGGTTAACTGTAGAGATATTGGCTTTCCATCTGAAGATAATCTTAGCAGTGTTGCTGCACTGGAGGACCCACACATACAGATATAGAATGACTGCATCAGCTATACAAAGTATGACCCGATTTGGCCTGGTGATTCATGTGTACACACTCTTAACAGCATGCTAGAGGTAATTTTAGGAGGACAAAAACAGAGAGCCTGAATGGAAATTACATCTCTTGCCATTAGCCTGTCCTGGATAAACCCCAGTGTTTGTGAGCTTGTGTTACTATGCAGCCATGCTGACGTTATCAACATGTTTGCATTCAGAGCTGGGCTGTGGGCCGCCTCCACAAGTGAAGCACGCCGAGGTCCAGTTCTCCTCAACAACACCGGGCTCCATTGCTGTGTATATATGCCACCCAGGCTTCATGTCTGTGCCCAGAGCCACCCAGAGCATCTGTGGTATTCAGGGGGACTGGAGCCAGCCACCCATTTGTGAAGGTCTGTAACATACACCAATACACAGACACACAAAGACTGTCCTTTAAAGATCCCAGAAAAGTTCCTATAAGGAAGATTTAGTAAAACTATCTTTGACACTCTTGTCTATAATGCATTATAATTCATTATAAACATAATTATAATGAGATATACTGTGCTAACAAAAGTGTATAATTATAGTTATAAGCACTCATAAATATTCATAATGATTTATTACAATAATCAAAACACACTATAAAGCATTTTATAGTAACTTATAAGGTCAAGTATCATAATACTTCATAATGGCTCGTCATTCACTGATATTTCTTTTGGCAAGGCTCATAGTGTATTATGACTCTCATAGTTTTAATACATTATAACTATTTTGTGTTCTAATCACTGTTTAAATGCATTATAATGTGATTAAATATTAGACACCCTAAATTTGTCCTCGGATGCTTTAAGTAAAGTAATGAAATTCCAGAGGTATAGGCAGATCTAATACATTTAAAGCTGGTCATAAATCAATTTCAGTGGCTGTTGTTGCTTTAAGTAAAGTGACGAAAATAAATCTATGTTAGAACAAAACACAAAACACTGCGAAATTAACATATTTGTTTAATAGATCATAATTTACATTGAGCAATCCAATTTGATGATAAACACCTGAATAATGGACATTTACATTTCACAAATGGAATGTTTCCACAAAAAACATGAATGTAATAAAAAAAAATGTATAATGCATTACAATCACATTATAATGCACTATAACAGTGATTACAATGCATTATAAACTGGTTATAATGTATTACAACTATGAGATACAATATGATCCTTGCAAAAAATGTCAGTGAATGACCAGCATTTGAGGTATTGTGATACTTGACCCTATGTCATTATATAATTCTGTATAATGTGTTATAATTATTGTTATAAAGCATTATGAATATTTAGAAGTGCTTGTAATTATACATTTCTATAAGCACAGGCTATAGACATGGTTGTCATAGACAGTGTTCCTTAAGAGTCATTACAGTTGATCATGTTTTGGGTTGATGTTGATTCATATTGATTTCTTTATTTCCCATCATTACAGAGATAAATGAGTGCCTATCACAGCCATGCCTTAATGGTGGTAAATGTCAGAACCATGTCGGATCCTACCAGTGTGAGTGTAGAAATGGCTTCAGTGGAAAACGCTGTCAGACAGGTAAAGCCTGATCAAACTCTTCTAATATTAATATTAATATTAATATTAAATTCAGTGCACACATATATAGTTTCTGTATATGTGTTTGTTTTCTCTCCCTTAAGACATAAATGAATGCCTATCAGAACCCTGCAAGCATGGGGGGACATGTGAGGACCAGCCTGGCTCCTACTTGTGTCACTGTCCACAAGGTTTCAAAGGCCAGAACTGTGAAATAGGTACAGAGTTCATTCAGCCTGTTGCATTACTTTTAAAGCTCTTACATTTTATCAGGACAGTAATCAAATTCTATCTTAAATATCTGTGTGCAGAGCAGGATGGCTGTGATTCCAACCCCTGTCTAAATGGAGGTGTGTGTCGGGGTTACAGACGGAATTATTTGTGTGTATGCAAAGACGGTTTCTTTGGGGACCAGTGCCAGATGTGTAAGTGACTTTACACTGCCTCACAAGTCTGTTTTATTGATGTTAAAACAGAGGTGGCAAAAGTACACACACAGTAGAAGTATAGATAATATTACAGCTACTAAAACAGAAGTACTGATTCAACTTCTTTTTTCAAGTAAAAGTGAAAAGGTACAGGCTCTGAAATTTACTCAAAATACACAAGTAAAAAGTAGGCCTTGGATGGACATGTCTGACATCTGTTTAAAGCTAAATGAACCTTATGTCATATTAATATAATTAAAAGACTATTAAACCATACTAACTTCAAGTAAAATTTAAAAAAAATAATATACTGAGAATAATGAACAATAACTGCTTCAATTTGCAAATCAGTTTTCAATGCCAGCAACAGAATTTGAAACATTATGATCGACATGAGGACATACTTCAAGTCTAATTCAACCTTTTTTCTTTGTTTGAAATTCCCTCATCTCTGCAGGACTACCAAAATATTTAGTTCAGCCAAGGGCTGTTCCAAAATCAGATTGTCACTACATGATTGCCATGGTCTAAAGAATTCACAATAATGACATTATTACAATATGTATAGAAAATTTTAATAAAAATAATGCTATCAGTCAAATTGATCTTTAATTTAGCCTCTTTTTTAGCAAAGGAATTATACTCAAAATACAAGTGAGGGGAGGTGGAGACAGAATCTGTAACCATAACTGTAACCGATTTAACAGCCTAATAATCAACAATTACCTGCAAATGCACTGAACTAAAATAACAAGCCTGTTCTGAAAATATAAGGAGTAGAAAGTACAGATGTTGTGGTAAAATGTCTGGAGTTAGAGTAAAAACTGAAAGTACGGAAGTATTTGTACTTTGTTACTTTCCACCTCTGGTTAACAGCTATTTCACTCAACTTGCTCTCAGTTGTGACATGAATCATATTGCACTAACTGCTTGTCTTTGTCACCCCCTAGTGGAGAACCCATGTGTACTGCAACCTTGTGGAAACCGTGGCCTCTGCAGGAGTGACAGGAGAGGCAACTACAACTGTATCTGCAAAACAGGACACACAGGCAAAGACTGTGAGAAAGGTCAGTAAGAGTCAAACCAAACGTTGTCCAGCTCAGTCAGCCTGTTATGTGTCAGCCCATGCTCTGTACTACAAAGACAACTCTGTAATTATTTAATGTATGGATTAGACATGTAAGGTTGCCACTGTTCCCAGACCTGTTGCCTCCCTCTGGTCTCCACGTGCTGCGTGTGGAGGAGAACGAGGTGGAGCTGCGCTGGGATGAGCCAGAGCCCTCAGACAGCCTGATCAGCGGCTTCATCGTCACTTATGGTCCTCTGGGCCGGAGTAATCGCAAATCAGACCTCCTGGACCGGCATAAGTCCACCCACGTCATGAGAGGCCTGGTGCCCGGCCTGCTGTACAACATCTCCACCTTCTCCACCAAACGCAACACCAACAGCAATGACATCAGTCAGCCTGCCACTGCACTAATACGCACCAGTAAGCACATTCTTTATATTGTTATAGTGACAGAAGGCTCCTGAAAAGCAGTATTTTCTTTTCATGCCACTACATCTCAGCTGGAAATATTGTACTTTTAACTCCACGACATTTATCTGACAGCTTTAATTACTAGTTACTTTGCATTTTTTGATTGATTTTTGTACCCAAAACATTGGCAGTTTATAAAATGTGATGTTTTGTTGTAAATTGAAATACTCAACAGTTTATACAAGAAGGCGATCGGTTGGTAATTGTGAATTTCCCACTATTTTCAGTTTTTTAACAAACCAAACAATCAATCAATCGATTAATGAAGAAAATAATCAGCAGATTAACCCATAATGAAAGTAATCATTAGTTGCAGTCTTATACAAAATAGTTAAAAAATTAGCCCCACCTCAACTACCTACAACAGTAAAATCCTGCGTTTATATTGAAACACTAATAATATTCTCATGATATCATATATAATCATGTAACAGTCACAGGGGACATTTTTCTGCATTGAGTACTTTTACTTTTAATACTTGCAGTACATTTTGCTGATAATACATACTTTTACATAAGTAACATTTTCAATTCAGGACTTTTACTTGTAGCAGAATATTTTTACAGTGTGGTATTAATACATTTAATTAAAGCTACTACAAGGATCTTTCATATTTTGTTGATTTTGGAGGCCTCAGTGGACAAAAGCAGTAGTGTTTCCACTATAATAACCACAAAATGTAATGTCAGAAATAAATCTACATAAAAATTTCTTCCTGCTTCATTTTAACCGGCTAACAAACTACTCACTGTAGCTTTGTCTAAGAAATTGTAAACACGGGCTCTTTTCATCTGATTTCACCGAGAATCCAACCTGTTGGCAGGCATTAAAAGGATACTACACTTTACATGATAACCCACTCAGTATGTACTCACCCCTATGCCGATGTGATGATGGGTGAAGATCTTCAGTTCACACAACAATCCTGGAGTTTCAGCAGAAAACAGGGTAGCAGCTTCATCCAGTACAATGGCAGTGAATGGTGACCACAGATAAAATGTGAAAAAAAGAACACAAAACACAAAATGTCTCCATCCGGCTCGTGTGGTGTAATCCAAGTGTCCGCAAGCCGCAACATTAAAATTTAACCGCAAAAGACGCCGTTTACACCATGTTTTTAGCCGAAATGTCAACTGTAGCCTCCCAGGAAGCATGTAAACACGGTGTCGATGTATCGTGAGACTTCGTATATCTCGCGATATTTTCACACGTGTATCCATTAAGAGATATACGATCTCTTCTCATGAGATATACAAAGTCTAGTGATATATTGACCCCATGTTTACATGCTACCTGCTACATGCTACAGTTGACATTTCGGCTAAAAACATGGTGTAAATGGCGTCTTTTGTGGTTAAATATTAATGTCGCGGCTCACGGACACTTGGATTACACCACACAAGCAGGATGGAGTTTATTTTGTGTTCTTTTTTTCACATTTTTTCCGTGGTCTCCATTCACTGCAGTTGGCTGCAACTCTGTTTTCTGCTGAAACTCCAGGATTGTTTTGTGAACTGAAGATCTTCACCCATCCTCACATCGGCATAGGGGTGAGTACATATTGAGTGGATTATCATCTAGGGGTAGAATATCGCTTTAAGAACTACTATACAAATATCACTGATCTTCTTGGTCGATCTATCTAGGTCATATAGTGGCATCAGTAACAAACTGAGACTGTTTCATAAGCAGTTAAAAACTGTTTTTAGCAGCTTTAAGTAAAGGGTCTGATTACTTCCTCCACTAGTGCTGAAAAGTGTTTCTCTTTGTGTATTCAGTTCAAAAGCATGTGAGCATGAATTTTCATGTGGAATTCTGTGTGTTTCTGTGTATTTCTGTGCTAGGACCTCGACGGGTGGAGCAGCTGCAAGTGGTCAATGTGTCCTCCTCTCAGGTGTGGCTGAGCTGGCTGGTTCAGGCAGCTCGTCATGCTGTAATCAGCAGGGTGCACGTGTCACTGTTGCCTTCAGATGGGAGTGAGGCTCGCACTGCTGTGCTCAATACAAGCACCACTGAGTATACTTTCAGGTCAGATTTTGCTCTTTGCTACAAATGAACGCTGAAACCCCAGAATTTCAGTTTACTATGTAGACCTGCAGCATTTGCTGTGGCCACTAAGTGGTGCTGTTGAATCCTGCACTTTAAATGCCTTGGGGAGTACACCTTTCAACCACTAGAGGGCACTATTTCATTACTGTTTCAGTGCTCTTGACAGTGTTTTGAGTATGATGAGGTCAGGTATCATGCTTTGTTTGCTGTAGTGCAATGTGTTTGTGTGCCTCTTTCTGTTTCTCAGTTCGTTACTCCCCGGTCAGATGTACACAGTGGATGTGTTGACTCAAAGTGGAATCAGACCAGATGAGTTTCCCTCCACCAGCCACTCAGCTGGGCCACTGAAATTCTGGACAAGTAAGTTACATACCTGCATTCAACAGTCAAGAATGGATTACATACATGTTATTAGTATGATAATAACATGACTGCTGCCTGTATGATTAGATGCTAGTGTGTTAGTCCATTCGATCATTTCTCATTTAAGAAATACCATGCACATCTCTGCATATCACCACATAATGTGTGTGTGTATGTAGATGTAAAGATGAAGAATTCACTTTATTGCATAACATTCATTTTGGAAATGCAGTTATCATTTTTCATATGCATAGCATTAACATTTTTCTATATCAACACTATTTTGTTTCTACTTGTCAAGAAAAATGTTCACTTAATCTTCCCTTTATGTTTTTTCTTTAACCTAATCCACAATAAAAGTACAACATTTACTAACATCGCCAACTGTCAGTAAAGGCTAAATGCTAACACACTTAAATGTATGAATTGTGAGCACACAGCCAGAAAGCTTTGGATGTTCATAGATACATTTATGAACAACTGTAAACATGCTAGAAAGCATTTGGACTTAGTGTAAAGGGTTAATATATATTCTATAACATATAAATAACAATATAAAGTACTATTAAGCAAGAAGAAGCAAGCCAAAATTGACATTTGCCATCCAACAATATTTCATTACATTTTGACATTAAAACTTTCAAAAATACTATACTTAGGTTTTTTCGTTGAGTTGTGTGCTTATATGGTCCCAGATATCTCCCAGCAATGTTCAAACAGAGAAATCAGTAATTTATTCAAGGTAACAGTGCGTTTCCTCCCAACCATGAGCTGCTGTAACTTCCCGGTTACACAGGATACATCTGATATGTCAGAGAGTGAAGAAGGAAGTCTGTGATCGTGTCTGACTGTAACGTGAATAAAACTGTAACACATTACCTTTTCCGAGAACGCGATTCTGATTCTGAGTCTCCTCAGATAGATTTTCATCAGCAGTGGTGGTTGTTCAGCAATGACAATCCCACACTACTTCACAATGTCATCAGACTAAACTGTTTGTTATTGTTTTAATGTGAGAGAGACACCAAGCAGTAGGGGTGTAACAATACATGTATTTGTATTGAACCGTTTCGGTACGCGACGTTCGGTTCGGTACAGGGCTGTGCACGGGTGAGTTCACGGGCCGGAATTTTTTTTTTTTTTGGCTCACGGGCCAGAAGTTGCGTGTGTTTACGTTCCGCCGCTAACATGTACAGCTACACCTGCAGCTACACCTGCAGCCCGTGCGCATGATGGCTACTGCTAGCAGTAAACCGGAGCTTGAAGACCCTCCCCTGTCGCTAAAGTCTCCTGCTTGGGAACACTTCGGCTTCCTGGTTAAATATTGCAACGGAGAAAGACAGGTGGATAAAACGAGGGCGGTGTGCTGACACTGATCAGCTGAGATCAGGTATGTCTCCGGCAACACGACAAACATGCTAACTCACCTAAAACGGCACCACCCGAGTGTAAATATCACCGCTACAAGAAGAAAAACCAACATAGT